>JARHVA010008427.1:0-205000 GCA_037957365.1 Torreya grandis
TAAAATTGTAGAAATAAATAGATGAAACTACATAATGAAAAAGACCATGGAACAAATAAAATAAAAACCACAAAATAAAGAAAATAAGAAGCCATATAATAAAGAAAATAAGAATTCATGGAACAAATAAAATAACAATCCAAAAAATGGAAAAAATGAAGGTGTAGGTTAAAAGAAAACAATTAAACAAAATTTTGAGGAATAGATCAAATATAAGGAAAAATAAAGGAGGGGAAGTAGAATCTATTAAGGAGGGAAACATGCCAGAAGATGTATAAGCTAAATTTCACTAAAGAATAAATAATAGTGTTAAAATAGGAGATAAATATTTTTAATACCAATTATAGGAGATTAAATAAATAATGTGATGATTGATTGATCACATAAGACAAAGATAGTGCACACCATAATGAAGTTGAAGCAAGTTGAAATCACAAAGGGAAACTATTACATGATACCTAAAATGAAGCAAAACCAATATTCCATTAAGTGAGAAATATCATCAAGTAAATCATACATATAGGAGTGCTGAGTAGCTCCTCCACAAAAGGTGGTTAAAGACCCCTAAAAATAGATTAAAAAACTCCCTCTCCCCATAAGAGAGAGAAGAAGAGAAGAGGTTTGAAGACCCCCTAAGGACAATGTTATTATTGATGTAGACTGTACCCAAAGAAGAGTTAATAGATGAATGAACTTGTTCTCATTGAATGGTTAGGTGTGTGTGTGTGTGTGTATATACATATATATATATATATATATATACATATATATATATACATATATATATATATATATATATATATATATATATCCTACTCTAAATATTGGTACAATATAAAGTCGATGACCTAACCATAAATAAGATCCTAGATAAAATGCATGTAAATCTCAATGTGTTTGGTCTACTAGTGATTAATCAGATTATTGCATATCTGTATAGTACTTTAGTTATCAAAATAAATGATAGTGGGCTACCTTAAAGGAATTCCAAAATTAGATAGAACTCCTTAAATCTGAATAACCTCAATGGATATGTTAACAACTCCTATCTACTCTACATCTATGGATTATATAGACATAACAATTTTATTTTTGTTAGACCGACTAATAGGACCAAAACCCAAAGAAAAGTTATAGCCTAAACTAGACTTATGATTCTAAGTATCACTAGTCTAATTTGAATATAAAAAAACAACCAAGTCAACCTTCATGCTAAATATACACTAATCCTAAATCTATAAAAGCCCTGAATGTAGTGGAGTATTTACTTGGCTAATTTTTAGTGCAGCTCATGGGGATCATATATGAATTATGTGAATTATGAAAAATTCCTACTACATATGAAATATCAAGGCTATTATGAATCAAATAAATGAGGCTGCTAACAAGTTATCAATATTGAGTGGCATCGGCCAAAGGTGTAGCCGAAAACTTGAATCTTGATAAAAAGGGAGTCAAATATGGCTTACAATAATCCATGTGAAACTAATCCATAATATCGAGAGCATACTTAGGTTGTGGAAGTGAAATCCTTGAATTAGACTATGAAATCTTGATGTCAAGAAAGTAATGTAGAAGACCCAAGTCTATCATGTCGAATATATCTTATAGAGATATCTTCACCCTTGAAATAAATGATGAACTCCTAATGATTAAAATATCATCAACATAAATGAATATTATTATTAAATAATCATCTTATTTTAATAATTATAAATAACAACTGGTGAAACCTAAAGCAAGGAAGAAGGAATCCATCTTGGCAAACCAAACCTGAGGGGATTTTTTGAGGCCATAGATGGATTTACTAATGATAAAACTAAGGATGAGTCTTAAATAAAACTAGGTTAATTATCTATGTATATATCCTCCTCAAAGTCTCTATGAATAAAGGAACTCTTCACATCCATCTGGTGCACATCCCAACCATGTGTTGTGGCTATAGCTAGTGTGAGTTAGATTGAAGTCATATTTGTGACAAGCAAAAATGTTTCCGAATAGTTAATATTGGATACCTATGAAAAACCATTGGTGACTAATCATACCTTGTAATTATTGACCAACCCATATACTAAAAATTTGGTTAATATATCCACCTACATTGAACCATCTTCCTTCCCTTGGGAAGTGAAGTCAAATTGAAAGTGTGATTTTTGATTAAGGAATAATATTCTTATTGCATAACACTATCTGACTTAGGTATGAATAAATCCTATAGAAATGTCTATGGATATTAAATTAAAGCAAAGAAATCATATGGACCATTTTGATAATCTGCCCAAGTCCATCTATCATCTAGTGGATCACCTGCCCAAGTACCTACAATCTAAAGTGTTTGCCTAGCCCAAAGAGGATCAAATGTGGGTGAGTTAGGTGTTGAATCCTCATAATTTAAAACATTATGAGAGGTGGATGTATAATAATCCCCATTATTTCCCAATCTATCATAACTAGAATAAGAAGAAGATGACCCTAACTCAAGAACCTACTCTAGATGATCCAAGTTGGAAGAAGAATCATCAAGTCTAAGTGAATCTAATGAAGGAGAATTGTTAAGGGTTAAATATTTTAGACTCTCTTTAAAGTGAACACTTCTTTCTATGAACAAATCATATGTGGTTATATGAAGAAGACAATACCCCTTGACACCATATGGATAACCTACATAGATGCAAGGATTGGATTGAGGTTCCATAGTTTTGTATTTATTTTTTGATATGTGTGTGATAGTTAGGAATATAAATACCCTAAATTGATCAATACTAGGTTTACTTATATTTCAAGATTTAAAGGGAATTATTCCTTTCAAATATTTGTGAGGAACACTATTTTGAATATAATAACCATAATTGAAGGCATTGACATAAAACTAAGGTGCCAAGGACTTAGAGTGAATCATACAACTAGCAATCTCTTTCAAGGATCTATTTTTGAAATATACAAATCCATTAGATGGACTTTAAGTAACTATCTAGTATAAATCAATCCCCTATATGGTGTAAAAATGATCAAATATATTGATAACATATTCAAATACATTACTAGTTTGAATAACCTTGATGGATTTCTCATATTATTTCTCAATAAGTGCCTTTAAGTCTTGAAAATATTCAAACACTTTAGACTTTTGTCTTATCAAGTATACCCATTTTTACCTTGATAAATCATCAATTAAAGTGAGAATTTACTTATCTCTTATAAAATATATATTTGGAAAAGGCCCAAATACACCATTGTATACTAACTCCAATGTTTGTGAATCCCTCCAAGATTTGCATTTGTAAAAAAATATTCAAGATATTTTTGAAGAGAGCAAACCTCATAAATTCCCTTAGAGAATTAGAATAAATGCAATATTATGACCATGTAAGTTTTTTTGAGTTATTCTAGGTAGCGGTAGTTCAGGTGGATAAATTGCTCATACCAAATCTTACTAAATTTATTTGAATGAGTTATTAATTCAATCAGATAAGAATTAGGTGTAAAATATGAGATGGTGTATAACTTATATTTTTTATCTTCCCTACCAACATCTATTGTATAATCACTTTGTAACTCTATAATTATGATTGAATTTGGTGAAAACTCTACCCTTATGCCTTTGTTGATATGAGTGATTTGATACATTGATAGGAGATTGGTTGAAAGAGAAGGAATACTTAGAACATTATTGAATGTTACTCCTTCCATTTTAATATACCCTCTCCTTGTAATTGGTACAAAAGTTCCATCACCCAAAATGATAGAAGACATGCTACACGGATCTAAGGAAGAAAATTAAACTAGTGAAGATCCCATGTGGTGAGAAGCACTTGAGTCAATAAACCATCAAGATGTTAAAGCTAAAACTAATATAATATCCTTGCCTTTATTATTCTCTTTCCTCTTATCTATTGCCTTGGTAGAATCATGTGTTGATGAATTTTTCTTAAAAAATTTGGGAACACTTATGTCATTCTTATATAATAGATGAGTTAGGTGATTTATGTATTTCTTCATGTACTTGTGCTCATCATGCCCATTTTTATTATAGTAGGTACAATTAACCTTCTCTTTCTTAAGTTTATCATTAGAATATTAGGTTTTAGTAGTAGTTTTGGTAGAGGTTGATTATTTATTATACTCTTAATCCTTATTATTTTTATTATTATCTTTGTTTGAAGTCTCTACTTTCCCATTCCTATAAATTAGGTCTTGAGGTCTTTTAGACTTAAAAGTTTCAATATGTATTAAATTGTCTTGTTCCATGGTTAAGTTAGAAATGAAAGAATCTAAAGAGGGAATTTTCCATGTAGTGCCCAAACCACTTTTATTCACATGGAAATTAGAGACAAAACTGAATAGTAAGGACCTATTTTAGAGAGTATAAAAAGACTAATTTGGTCATGTTATTTTTTTATCCCACACTCTTTCGACTATAATCTCAAGGACTTGAACTTAGTGAAGAAATTTTGAAGAGTGTCAAAGTTGCTAAGACATAGGCTAAAGAGTTCATTCTAAATTTTATGACCTCTCATCACATCTTACTCTGTAATAGCTTTCCTATAATGGTCCATACATTATTGGGTGATTTGGTAGGCTTTATGTAAAATAAGAGATCAAGTGTTATAGAAAGACATAATATCCCATAGGCTTCATCACTATGTGGTTATACCACTTAATATTATCCCCATATGTGCTAGGTTTATATTAATCATGCATGGTTATCCTATACAAACCCTTACTCCTTATAATGATCATCATCTTGATTTTCCATTCATGATAGTTAAAGGGAGTTAGTGGGTTTATTAAACTTAAATCTAATTTAGTGTTGAGTTGAGTTGTAGTAGTAGTGCAAGTTATTATTAATTCATAAATTAAAATGCAAGTATAAATAAAGAGTATCCAAAAATAAATTACAGCCTCATGAAATATGAAATGGTGAAAACCATTGAATGTTGTAATCAATGCACACTCAAAAGATGTCAGGCACAACTAAGAGTGTGTTTTGAGAAATCAGTGAGAGTGTTTGAAAATATGATATTAGTAAATAAAAGAGGATGTCAAGATCAGCCAAAAATACATCCAAAGGTGGTATATAAAGTGAAAAATAATGAAAAAATGTTTTGAATATGAGGGGCTTTGGACACTTGTCCAACTGAATCTCACCCTTTGGTCTTCATCTAGCAAAAATATGAAGAGTTTTTACAAAAAAATTTTATATCTTTAAATAAGGTCTCACAATATATAATTTTTGTTAAAAAATAAAAAAAAATCTTTAAAGCACATCCCCTCAATATAAAATTTCCCTTCCATAAAAATAGTTTTAAAATGTCAACATTAAGGTTATATTTGACATTTATAACATAAGCTTTCAAAAATGATCCTCCATTTTAAAAAAATTCAATTTTATCAATATAAATTACTTTGAATAACATTCAATAAAGTAAGTTGGAATTTTGAGAAAATTTAAATGGAGTTTGACTTTTAAAAAATGAGGCAATGGTTTGAAAGAATATGTCAAAACTACGTTTGAGAATTGTAAAACCATGAATTAAGAGAAAGGATAATTTTTAAATTAAAAAATATGATTCATTTCATGCACATAAAGTTTTTGACTAGTTGAATAAGTGTTGTAATGGTGATGGAGAGGCCATGATTAGGATTATAGACTAATGGTGATGCTAATGGTGGAATATGTGGTCATGAGATGAAGCTAAAATTGTGTAGCATAATTTAGAACCAAATGCCTTACTTGAATAGGAAAAAATTGTAATGAATAGGAGAATGTTGTTATGAATAACATAATTCTACCAATAGAGAGATATCAAGACAAAAAGGAGATCATAGATATGATAAGGTCAAACCAAGTATTTGAATGCTTTAATGGTGAAATGGAGGTGTTTACAGGCCACCAAGAGGTGATTTTGAATACCACTTAGTTAATTAAAGTGTAGAATAAATGACCAAAAGTAGGCCATTAAAATGAGAGGTTATGAGAGTCATATTTAAACAATGAAACTACAATACAACAACATAATGATACCCCTAGATTTTTAATAAAAAATCTACTTAAAAGTTTTTTGGTTACTTTAGGTGACCAAAGGATTTTAAAAAATCCTAAAGTTTTTGATATTTAAAAAAAAAATCAATTTGTTTTTATAAACACTCAAAAAATTATCTCATAGTAAAAGTAAATAAACTCTATATTTCAAAAACAAAGCTTATAGAAAATAACTAGATACATATTACGAAGGTGGATCTAATACCATATCAGAGTTGTTGCTAGGTTTAGATAATACAAATGATGGTTGAATGATCACACAAGACAAAAGTAGTGCACACCACAATGAATCCAAATAAGTATGAAATCATAAAGTGAGACTATTGTATGAGACCAAAAATAGAGAAAAAAAAATACTCCATTAAGTGAGAAAGCTCTTCAAGTAAAACATACGTATAGGAGTGTTGAATAACTCCTCCATAAATAGTGGTCAAAGACCCATAAAATAGACAAGTAAATCCTCCAAAAATGTGGTCAAAGGATTCCATAATAGAGGTGTAACTTCTCCACAAAATGTGGTCAGAAGAGTTACATCCTAGTCTTCCATTCAAACCTTTGACACACTAACTCTACTTAATCAAGCATATCCCCAAATGTAAAAAAATGCCACATGAGAAAATATAATATTCCCAACTAAATAAATCTAGGGAAATAAATACCTACACTAATATGATATAATAATCATCCCCTATACCATAGGATAAAAAATGAGAGAGAGAAAGAGATACAAAATAGAAAAGTAAAACAAATAAAATCATCATACAAAACCATAGAAATAAATAGATGAAACTACATAATGAAAAAATACATAGAAAAAATAAAATAGGAAGCCATGGAATAAATAAAATAAAAATAAGAATACAAACAAAATAAGAATCCATATAACAAATAAAATAAGAAGTCATGAAACAAATAAAATAAGAAGACACATCATGAAAAAAATGAGGGCATGGGAC
This sequence comes from Torreya grandis, assembly GCA_037957365.1. Taxonomy (NCBI): domain Eukaryota; kingdom Viridiplantae; phylum Streptophyta; class Pinopsida; order Cupressales; family Taxaceae; genus Torreya; species Torreya grandis. The sequence continues at coordinate 7,000 of JARHVA010008427.1, forward strand.
CAAAAAAAAAAACAAATAATGGCTTGAGGATGGATCAAATATAAGGAAAAATAAAAAAAAAGGAAATAGAATTTGTTAAGGAGGGAAACATGCCGTAAGATGCATAAGCCAAATTTCACAAAAGAATAAATAATTGAGTGTTCAAAGAGGAGAGAAAGTATTTAAGACCAATTACATGAGATCGAGTAAATTTTAGAAAGCAAAGAGGGAGTTTTAAAAGTTATGATGTGGCATAATTTAGATTTAAAATAATAAGTACCCTAAGCTACGATAGCTATCAAAAGTGAAAAATATAATGGAGGAAGATGATTCAGATAAGGAAGATAAAGATAGAGATTACATATACACCATAATTCATGAGCATAAAGTGGAATAAAGTAAAAAACATATAATAGAAAACTAGATATAGGAGAAAGATAAAATCATATATTTCAATGAAGACAAAGTAATAGAACTCAAAAAGATATCATGGTTATAAAATATTAAGAACTGCTAGAAAGTTTTTAGAATTTTTTTAATAAACAAAGGAAATCCCATGAAACTTGAAGGATGGAAAAAGTAAAATACAAGAAGGATAAAAATGTGCTTAGAAATGAAAGAAGATGTAGTAAATTAGTAATATTATTAATTGTGAAAGTTAATGATAAGGAGATATATTTTAGATTTTTGGATCTTGATATGAATGTGAATTCTATACAATGAGCTATATGGTGAAAGCTTACCTTACATGTGATAGATTATGTTAAAAAAACTATAGATGACACACTACGGGAACTCATAAGGGTCTTAAAAGGAGTAGAAATTGATTTTTTGGTTATTACCAAAATAATAACTTTTGAAGTCATGGAAACATATTAGAATTAGTAATCATACCTAGTGATATTAGTGTTGGAATTGTCTATTGATTGTAATGGGATATTGAACTTTGTAAATGAATAGATAAAAATGGAAAGTAATGGAGTAGTGTCCCACTTACCATTAGGAAGGGGTATAGAAGATGCATGGACCATATCAAATGAATAAGATGAAAGTGAACATGATGAGATTTATGGTGTAGAGTTAGTTAATAAAATTACCAATCTGAAAATAAAGAATAAACCAATTACAGAGGTTAAGATTTATATGGATAATGATGAGTCAGAGTCAAATTTATAATAGTACATATAAGTGTCATTTTATAGGGAGATAAAGACAAGTGTATGTAAGTTAATACATACATAGAAAATAAAAAAGGATAGTGAGGATGATGATGCAAAATATATAAATGACATTATGAGAGATAATTATTAGTCTATGAAGGAATACTACAATACTACAAACATATATTATTACTCTATGGTAGAATAATATGATGTGATCATAGGTAATATCATAAATAAAGGAAAACATGCCATAAAATAAAGATACCATACCAAAAATTTAAAATAAGGCAATTATATTGTGGAGTAAAGGAATCACAATGTGAGATAAAATTATTACTTGGGAGGAGAAGAATATAATATTATAGATGAATTCTTTGACTTTTCAAAAAAAGGAGATGAAACTGTGAAATTAGAGGTATATGACACTATGGAATAGATATATGACAATAAAAATTAATGAATAACATCATGAAAAAAATTATTCCCTCAGAGAAGAGGACAACAATGTAGACATAGACTACGATTATATAGATGAAGAAAATGAGGTGACCATAAAAGATACCATAGAAAAAAGGAATTATGCTATGAAAATATATAAAAAAATAATGTCATATAAAGAACGAGGTATACTAGGGAGAAAAATAATGACTTTAGAGAGGATTAACACTTTACCATGGATTAAAAAGAAGACCCAAAATGGGAAATTTAAAGTGGAAGGGTTATTCATCAAACTTGTCTTGAGGAAGAGACACATGTTTAAGTCTAGGGATAATTTTGGCAAGGTTATTCATCAAGGATATATGAGTATTATAGTATACTATGGAAGATAAAAAACATACCACAATGATAATAAGGTAGATTATAATATAATGTATATAATAAAAATGAATATATATCATGGTATATATGTAAATATCCTATAATTGGTAGTTAAGAAGTTCAATAAGTGTAAATCAATTGTTACCAAAAGTAACAATGAGTGAATATATGTAGCCTTTTGATTTTAAGGGCATATAATGATGTAAATTTTAAGAAAGAGAATCATTCTTAATGCCATCATATCATATGAGAGTAATCCATATAAAATATGAATAGAAAAAAAGCAATGTATTGAAATTTTTTAATACACACACACACACACACCAAGTGAAATATAAAATGGATCTCATGAGTCCTAAATATATATTTGATGTAATTGATATTGTGATAATATTCAAGTATGAAAATTCACTATCTTATTTTGAAATATTTGAGTAATATGAACAATAGTAGATTTTAAAAATGACTATGGTGTTGGTTGGGATGGTGAAGGAGTAATATCTTTCTAGAGAGTGTTATCATATGAAATACCTAAAACTATGATCATTATGTTAGCATATATGTAATTCATACATATGTGTAATATAGAATGTATCGCATGCATCTTGTGTACCTAGTGTCATCCTATCAACATGTCAAATATTTTATTACTTGATAAAAACAAAAATAATGTAGCCATTATAGTAGGGAATCTTTAAAGTGGTAATATATTATTATATAGAGTATATCTTAATCATCCATCAAATACTTCAACTACACTTGAAGTATTTTGTATATCCTTTTGTGTGTGTCTAAGAGTATTAATAAGTGTCATCATATAAAAGTTTTATCTTGAACCATTATCCACCATGACATAGTGTATAGGTTATTATTATATATATCCACATACATATAGTTCATAATCTAAATATTTATCTTTGAAAATGTCATTGTCCTTAAATTTAATATTAGGTCATTCTGGTCATATAGAGTTAATTTCATTCCTATGATTCTATATAAAGGATGTGCTTCATCAGTTGTTGAAGTATGTAAAATGAGAGGAGGTTGTGGATTATAGGTCATATGCACTTGATGTGTAAGATTAGTCTCATGATTATGAAAAGGGTATTTGAATACCTTCAGTCTAGAGTTTCCATTTAGTTGTGTTTGTGAATTTTATTTAGATATTCTAACATTAATTATGTTGTCATCTATCAAGTATTGTATCTTATGTTTTAAATTGATGGATTTACTGGTCGAATGCCCTATATAACAATGATAGTCACAAATTGTATTACTATTGAAGCCCTTGTCTTGAGGCTTAGTCATATTATCCTCTTTGATGGTAGGGAGAGATATAAGGTTTCAATAAACTATATTTTTAAATACATTATGAGGAGGTTATGGTAAATGTGTAAATTTACTCCATGGTAAGGATATGATAACAAGTTGATTGATTTTTTATGAAACTATATTTTATTATTGCTTTTGTATCATTATTTTTATCATTTCATTTTATTTCAAAGTTTGGATAACTTGGAAACTTTATGCTAGTATTTGTTGGAGGGTTGGACCCATACTTTTCTTATTTATTGTGAGAAGCTTGATTTTCCAATCCTTAGACATGTGAAATAAATATCAAATGATTGAAACTTATTAAACATGATAGATTCATATAAAGTTGAAATTAAGATTTTTTTGAATATATCATGTAATTTCATACCTACCATTTTATTTCTCATATTAGAGAGCAGATATTTAGTGAAGCACATAGTCACTAATAACATCATTATAACCTTGTTTAATTTTCATAATCTGAGCATATGACATGTTGTCATTGGTGTTAATTGGAAAATAAATTAAAAATTAGTATTCCAATGGGTTAAAGGCATGAATATATTTTCAAGGTAAATCATAAAACCACCATAATGCATAATCATTAAAGATTTTTGGTAACAAATTGGTTTATAATTTATTATTGGATACATAATTTAAACATTATGTGTGAAAGGATTATAAATATTATTTGGGGTCACTATTAACATATTCTAATTTAGGTTTGGGTGCCAAAAAATGGAGTGGTAGAGGATATGTTGAGATATCAATAACTACAGGATTGTGTTTTAATGTATGAGAATAAATGGTATGGACAACACTAGAAGAAATTTGTTGTAATTGTGTAACCATATTTTATAAATCAATAACTATTCACATAAGATTTTCAACATCATGTGAATAATGACGTGTATTAACTTTAGGAGATATAAATGTATGTTGTGGAAGGATAACCATAGTTACCTGAGGAGAATTATTTGCTGCCCTCATAAAATAGGTGGTCATTTTATGTGTTGCAAGAGGTGAAGACATAAGTCTAGCCTCAGTAAGATTTTCAACACCTAATGTGAAATTAGTACCTCCAAAAGGTGGATTGATATCTAAAAAAGGATCATGTTTTTACTATTTATATGTGGTAACCTTAGCATTATTTTCAACTTCATCTTGAGTTACATGCAAATATTCATCTTGAAAGTGTGTATCTGTACAAATATATCCTTTTAATTTATATTTAACAAAGTCATAAAACCTACCATGAACATTAATTATTTCTTCCAATATAAATAAATTAAAAATCAATCCCAAAAATTAAAATGGAATATTGAAATCTGAAACCCTAAATAAGAAAAAGAAACCCTAAGGAAACCATGGGTGTTTATGGTCACTACAAAGAATGGGTTTTAAAATATTTTTAATATATTTTTGGATTAATATGACCATAATATGATAAAACTATTAAATAAATTAGATTTCTAAAGACATATAATAATTGCACAAATCTGATTATAACTAGATAAATATAGCAACTTACTATTTCTAGAAATAACTAAAGATAAATTTACATACCTTGTTTTAGATGAATTTAAGTCTGTAAGAGAGGTATAATCATATAAAATTAATTGGAATAAACCTATGAATGCTTGGGTATGGAAGATAGATAATTATGTACTAGATAAATAGATTTGTAGCTACAATTCTATCTTATGAGTGGATTTATCCAGTGTATTTGTTTTGGAATGTGATAATACCAAATGTTGTGCTTATATTAAATATGTATTCATTTATGTTTGGATTACCATAAATCTATATGAATGACTCTATTTACCTTATCCTTATGTTAAACCATATTTGTGCACTATAGGAAAACTATTAATTGGGATAACAAGAGAAAAGGATAGGTTGATCTACTCTTAGCCACCCCAATGTGACTAAATATTGTTGATTTAACTATTTTGGGAATATTGAAGTTTTATTCCTAATTTAGTTAAGGCTCTAAAATAATAAATCAGTAAATTACATTTCAATAATTATAGTATTAATTTCTATAATTTATTTGACTTTTGTAGCTTTCTAAAAATAGTAATAAAAGAGGAGAAATATAGCTTAGCTTAAAATTGAAATGAGATGACTAAGATAGAGGCTAAAACCAACTATAAAGGACTGGGATAGTGTTGTGAAATAGATCTAGATTTCATTCAGTGAAAGGATAGGAGTACTAAAAATAGGACACTTCAAGGTTTAGTGCTATAGTCCAAGTCTTACCGCTATTGTCCAAATTGGTCACAAAGATATAATATTTCTTAGTTTTATCCATTGTCCTTATGTGAGACTGCCTATGAAATTTTGGATATTGAATGTTGATGGATCTCCTTGTAGATCTAATTTAATCTCCAATGCTAGACTTTCATAGTGCTTGAATAAAACTTGAAAAAGATGGGGGTTAGTGTGTGTAAGATGCACTAAACGTGTATCCATACCCCTTATGTGGGCATGTTACCTACATATCAATACTCCAAATATGGATTAAGCCATATATAGTTATCCCACTTCATGTGCTTTAAGAAATAGTGTTATGTAGATACAAAAATTCCAAACTAAGAGTGTTTAAGGTGGCTAAGGATTGGTGTTAGGGTTTGAATATGATAGTAGCTATATTGGATGGATTTATGCAAAGAATAGGGAAATTTTCCTTAGTGGTCTTGATTGTATTCTTTCGTTCTTTTGTAATTTTTTCCAACCCCTTCTACATGAACTTTGAATAGGATTTTATAGATATCCATTGGTCATGGGTCAAATGTATTTGTGCTAGGCTGACACAATGAAGAAGAGAAATCAAAATAAAATGGTCATTTGGGATCAAAATTTTATTAGATAGGATCATTGGAAATGGGACACTTTAGGGTCTAGCATTATAGTCTAACACTATCACTCCTATATAATAGAATCAAGACCTAGGGGGATGGAACTAGCATGGAAAATATAGCCTGGTTGAGTTGGAATCAACTCTTGAAAGTCTACAAATGATTTGGAATAGGAAAAAAGGTGTTTAGAAGGGTCATGAAAGCATGGAAGAGGGACCTATGGGTTGGGTGTCATAATACAAACTCAAACTACCAATTTAGACATTTTATATGACTACATTCCCCCCCTATATTCTAGTGATGCAAAAAATCAAAATACTAGGATAAAGGAAAATTAGAAAGCATACTTGAACTTACCTACAAGGGTGAAACCCATGAAGTTGTGTGATGTTGGGTGTGCATAGAGAAAGCACATTATAAAGTGTAAATCTACAAGAGAAAATAAAGAGTAGATCAATTCTTACAAGATATACTATATCTAAAATAAGAATGTACAAAATATGGGTAAGAGAGAGGAAGACAAAGGAATGAATACACCTCATCGAGTATGAAAACTAATACAAAACCTATTTTGATGCTGAGTAATGCTAGATGATGTTAGATATGCTAGATATGTGGTATACCAAGAGTAATATCATGAACAGAGATGAGTGATCAATTCCTTGAGAGTGGCTCAAGAATAAAAAGGTTGGCCCTTTGGCTCCATCATCACCTACTAAGTGAAGCTATGTAATCATGCATGTGTTAATCGATGTTTGGACTATATATCCAATACCTATGAGTAGGTGGCTTAAGAATACAAAGGATAACTAGTCTTTTGGCCCATCATTACCTACTAAGTGAAGTTATAAATTGATACTAGTAAGAATGTGTGTCATATGAGATGGCTTTTAAAGCCCATGAATGTTCTATAATCTAACAATGTGGCATGGATAGATGAATGTGTACTAGAAACTAGGTCACTTTGGCTACTCAAAAAAAGGTGGAGATTAGGATTGTATGAAATCCACTCCAAAAATAGGAAACATGCTTATGTATAAGCCACTCAAAATTGATGAAAACCATCTATAGATGGAATAAGGCATGCAACTATTGAGAATATCTAGGTAATGTATTAAACTCAAAAAGAAGGTAAGTCAAATGTGTTGTACACATTTCACCCAATTATTGGTGTCTAAAACATGGATTTTGATCTAGAAGTTATATCAACTACCTAATCTAAAATTGGAAGTAAGAGCCATCATGTGGCACATGATGTCCCCTATATCGATATTCTCTTAGAAAAAATTTACTAAAACTACTAAATCTAAACTGATCTATATGTGACAAAACTGTAGCTAAGCTTACCTTTCTACTTGTTTCTAGAAAATATAGGTTTTTTGTTATTTGGATAGGAACACCAAAAATATGACACCCTATTATTTGGTGTTATTGTCCATGTTTGACACTATTTTCCTTTGTTGAATTTGATGACTATTCCATAATCATCATTATTTTTCTTGTTTTTTTTACTTGGTTTGACCTCTAATTGTTGTTCTGAGTGTTCTAAAAACTATTTTTTTGATCAATAAAAGCTCTAATATCTATGACAAAACCCTTATTTATTTCTACCTCTTATGAGGATAGGAATTAAAACCCTATAATGACTACCCTCATAATAAAGATCCCTATAAGTGTATTATGCTATGAAATACATGATATAACAATGATAATAAAAAAGATGTCTCAAGATATAACATATGTATTAGAGATTTTTAGATCAATAGGGGTATACCTAGATAAATATAACAATGTAATAACATGTGCAATGTATGGAATTGAAACTAGAAATGTTAGTTGTTAGTTGTCAAGGAAGGATAGAGTATGATGTCCATCATGACATCCAAGAAAACAAGATAATGCATGATGTGAATCATAGCATTGCAAATAGTTGAGAAGTAAACAATCAATAACCACATAAGGTAATAAGTAAGAAGCATAAGAAAGTGGCCAAGGGGCCAATCAAACAAGGGACATGGGCACATGCCACTCAAAATGGAAATCAAGCATACAAGACATGTTCAAATTCCATATATACACACAACTAGAAACAAGCAAGGTTGGCACTATTGTCCTCAAAAATGTCACTCATTTTGGGACAACATATGAACTATTTTAGTTCAGCAGACCAAAATAATCTCTTCCCTTCTCAAAAACTTGTTCTAAACTTTCAAATTCCTCATTTTTCAAATTTTTTTAGTAAAGGGACTAGTAGGTTCAAAGAGATCAATGGCTATAATAGGTGAGTTCAATCAAAAGGGGTAAGTTTCCATCACTTAAGAATTTTCAAGATTGGTTCAGTGCCCTGGTTCAACCAAAAAAGGGCTCATCGGCAAGCTTCAAAGAATCAAGCACTTTGTCAAAATTCATCGAGTTCAACCACTTAATGGTTTGAGGGTTCAAAGATTCAATCGATCGGTTCAATCAAGTGGTTCGAAGGAATGCCCAGAAGAAAAAAACTCAAGAATGGAATGTGCCATGTGTCCTTTGAAAATCTTGGTAGAAGTTTCCAAGTGTCATCTATCGGGACACATTATAATTTATTTCTAAAAACCATGGAATGTGCCATGTGTCCCTTGTAGAGTTTCAAAAAAGGTAACAAGTGGCAACTGTGGAAGGCTTCAATATGTTTTTCTAAAAGTAGTGGAATGTGCCACATGCCCCTTGCAAAGCTCAATGGAGGCTGACAAGTGTCAACATCCACAGTTTCTTCCTTGGGTCCCATTATGACTCAGCTACATGGGATAAGTGTCTGCATCTGCATTTCAAGTTTCTGTAAGCTTCATAGCTTCTTTCAATAAGTTTCCCTTAGATTCCCACAAAAGGTTCCAGGTGGCCAATGTAGAAGGTTTCCATGTGCTTTTTTGAGAAACTACAGAGGTCACCACGTGTCCCTTGAAAAGCTCAACAAAAGCTGCCAAGTGTCAATGGCTGTTGTGCCTTCCTTTGGTTTTGTTATTGAGTAAAGACTATGGTGGGCCCCAAGTGAGTTACTAAAATGAGTGGAAGCTACCAAGTGTCATCTGCTAAGACCCATTGTAACTTGTTTCTAAAAATTAGTGGAACATGCCATGTGTCCCATTGTAACTCAACAGAGTGTGACAAGTGTTTGTGTCTACATGAATCCAAATGAGTAATGAATGTTTCTATAGTGTTTCTAAAGTCCTATGGAAGCCACCATGTGTCACCTTCCATAGGACTCTCAAAAGGCATCTAAAGCCTCTATAAGTTAAGCAGATGCTACCACATGTCCTCACCCATTTCACAGCAGAATATGCCATGTGTCACTTGTTGGGATAAAGGGAAAGAAACTAGAGCAAGAAAGAAATACATGAAGGAAGTGCTAAGGAGGATGATGGGCCTACAGCTATCAAATTCAATACAACTGACTAGCCATTGGCTTTCAAATGATGACGGACCCAAAGACATCAAATTTATGGCAATGAGATCACTGTTGATCTTTGCAGGCTTAAGCATATACCCGAATGCTTTCAAAGGCATTCAAAGACCTTTAGGGTTAAAGGAAGAACTACCTAGAGGAAGAACCAAAAGAACCAGAAAGGGGAAAAGATAGCCTAAGGTTTCAAATCATAGAAAAAAGAGGGAAAGGCCAAAATATCTATAGGAGTTATTTCTAGTAGGTGGAATAGTCCATCAAGTAGATATTGGAGCCTGCAAACATTGAAGGCACATCCCATTTGTCTCCTTTAAAGTAAAGGTGAAGTGGATAGCTTCATAGATATTAGGTGACAAACCAAATGACTCAGGCCTAGGAGAAGACATTCGAGATGAATCAACATGCCATAGTTAAGGTGGTTGCCCTATTCTAGTATGGTCCTCTTTGACAAAATTAAAAGATTCATTCAAGGCATTAAATGCACATCATGGGCCATTCCATGAAATAGAGTGCCAAGCCTTTCTTAGCAGCTATATATTGTAATCTCTTTATTGTTTTAAGAGGACCTTTTTTTGATAAAGGAAGTAAAAACTCTACCCAAATTGAAAGGCGAGTACTGAGACTTTGAGCTCAGATTGTTGTTCATATTATTTTATTTGAATGAGAAAGCAAGTTACCTGCAGACTTTGTGCTATTATAGCTTGTATCATTTTAGGAGATTATTTTTATGTCTATCTTCTGAATGTGTTCTTGTTTATTTAATCTAACAAGTAGAATTTATGGAGATAATCAAGAAAGGTGTCTTGAAGCCAATTGTAATAAGACTTTGTGATGCCTATAGTTGCCTTTAGTGTGTTTATCTTTTTATATTTTCTATGTAAAGGACCTTGGGATGACTTTGTGCCCTCATTTTTCTTCATATCTCACTCTTTGGGTAGTTGAAGTGGAGACTTTATGCTACAATTCATTCTATTGGTTACTACACCCTGTTACCAGTCACTTGTCATTGCCTAAAATAACTCTTGTTGTTTCCTGTAAGATCACTTTTGAAAGAAGAGAAGTGCCTTCAATATCTTCACCAAGATTTCTCCTTTGTCTATGAGCATCATCTCTAAAAAAAGAGAGACAGATGGTGTTAACCTACCCCTGAGTGTTATTTTCTACTTATACTTATAGTATATATCCCCTTCATATTTTATAGGGAACCTCCGCTTGATGAGAAGAGAGATTTGTCCCCTTTGGATGTGGTAAACCTACAACTTTGGATGATCAATCTCCCTTGCTGTGGATGATTAGACCTATTTTTCTCATCAGTATGCTGGTGACAAAATATTCACCCAATAGGCACAAGGGCTACAAGCACATAGAAGAGTACAAGCAAAGAACATTGGCAAATGTACTAAGCCACACACAAGAATAGAAGCAAAGGACAATGGTAAATGTCTTAATGTACATACAGGAGACAAAACAAGAACTGAGAAATACAATCACATCTAGCTACATAAAGCAAGAAAGGAAGGCATGCAATATAATAAAATAATAATCCCATCTAACTAATCAAATCAAGAAGAGAAAGTATGCAAGACATGAATTAAAATACTAGGTAGATGCTAGGAAATACACAAGTGTTATATACTAGTGAGTATCGATAGAGTAATCTATGTAAGATAGTAAGTAATGTACATCAACATGATAACTAAAGTGTGTTTTATATGAATGACATAACCTAGATGGTGTAGTCATGTAGAAGATGACCCCAGTGGGTCAATATATTGATGTATGTCTCTAATGTAGAAGTAGGATGCCCCTCAATGGGTAGAGTGAATCAATCAAGGAGCACACACTCAAAGAAGATCAAGTGAAGCATTGTAATGTAGATAGATTGACAAATAATAACATAAAACAACAAATTTTAGTCTAGCATGGCAGTATAAATGTAAATCATGGATAATGCATACAATTGAAATGTTTTTGTGTTTTTGAATTATTTGAATGTTTTTATATTTTGAAATTTTGTATTTTTTTTGGTATTTTGGAATATTTGAATGTTTTTGGTATTTTTGAAATGTTACATTATTTTTATTTTTTAAAATAAGCTATGTACAATCAATCATAAGGAGACTATGTATAGTAAATTGACAAAAAGCTATGTAAAATCAAGATTGAGAAGAAATGATACTAACTGATGAATCTCATAGGAGACTCCCTATCATGGTGTCCTATATCAAGGAGAGGGATCATGCATGATCATGAAAAATGATGGAAGGGCTAAGACTATGGATTTAAAATATATGTATGTTGTAAATGTTCTAAAATATCTATAGTGGAAACCAATTATGGGGTCCCCCTATAACTCTAAGAAGTGGATGTAACTATAGGGCTATTAGGAACCCATCTGGTAGTAGGAAAATCTCTTTGAATATGTGCTTTGTGAGTAGAGGCATGAAACCTTAATGATATTTCCATGCATGTGAAAACTATAGATGGTGACTATATAGAGTCTTAAAACTGTGGCTGCTCTAAAATAGGCCTCTATGGATATGTATGAACTCTTTGTGCTAACAAAGAAGGCCTTGACTATGTTTGAATCTAAACTGGAGGAAGAATTATAACTGGTGGAGAAGCTAAAATTGGTGACTACAAAATAGTAGATGGATATAAAGTGGGGAGTGGAAACTCATATGGAAATTCACCAACTATAAAAACTTGATTAATGTGAATGAATTTCATGCATCTGTGAACTGTAGAAGGTACTGCTTGAATTTTTTGAATCCATGGTCATCCAAGTAACATATCAAAAAATCCTACACTAGGAACAATAGTAATGGTGTGGCCATATGTGTTGGACCAACCTGTAAGGGAAGTATAATCTCAACTAATGGAATATGTATGTACCCACTAAATTCACTAATAACTCTATCTGTCAGGGTAATATCTTCCTCTAAATATCCTAAATGCTATAGTAATGTCATAGTGCACATGCTCACACTATATCTATTATCTATGAGAGCACTATAAATGGGATGATGATTAATGTAAGATTTGATCAAACATTTATGGTAATCCAAATCATCTTTAGCTATCTTATACTTTGAGAAGGAGATGGAAGGTCTAGTTATAACTTTAGAATTATTCACACAAATCATGTTGCTCAAAGGGTGTAACTGAATTTAAGGTGATTGATATGTAGCCAGTGGAGGATGTGAATGATAGGAATTATGAACACTTGATGTATCCCATATATTTTTATTATAATGTTTTGGTAAAGGATCTAAGAATATTTTTAAATATTTTTCATATGTTTATTTTACATAAGGAGGCTCAATTGGAGTTCCAAGATCAATAATATTGCCATCTATCAAGTTCTATATCTTGTGTTTCAAACTGATGCATTTGTTTTCTATGTGGATTGGTTCCCTAATTGCAAAATTCATTATGATCATATCCCTATGGAAGAGCCTTTGTTAGATCAACTTATTGAATAGGAGCGAGAGATATCATATTACATTCCAATAACTACTATAAGACTCTGGCTAGAGATACTGGTAGATTGGTAAAAGTTTGTCAAGGAGGTGCTAATAAAACCACTCATTGATGGGGCTCTAAAGTTGCCTTAAATGTAGGTTGTTTTTGACTCTCGCTATCATTGACCTTGAATTTTTATGGGACTTTGTTGTTACTCTTGTTTTTTGTTTCTTATATGCTTGTGTACTTGAGTTTGCCCATTGAAATTAATTTGACTTCCCTTTCCTTTAGTGTATGACTTAACTCAGTGAAAGAAGAGAACCTTTTGAACATTATTGACTCATACAAAGCTGGTAAAATATTCTATTTGAAGAGATTTTGTAACTCTTGATCGGCCATAATGATAGTCATCTTAGCCAAGATAGTCTTATATCTAAGAACATAATTTTTGAGATGCTCATTTAACCTTTGTTTTTTTTGTATAGCTTGGGCATAGGAAACTTTATCACCAATGCTAATGTTGAAATGAGCTAGGAGCATGTTAGCTAAAGGATTGAATGCATTGATTGGTTGATTTGATACACTATAGAACCATTGTAAAGAATAATACTTTAGACTCTATATAAATAGCTTGGTTAGTAAATAGTCATTTGACACGTAGTCCAATCATGTTTCATGAAAATATATCAAGTGTGTCTTTGGATCAACCTTGCCATCATATAGAATGAGCTTGGGTTGAAAAAAACTTGGTAGCAAGGGTGTAAAAGCAATATGATGTGAAAATGGTGTATGAAGTAGAGAAAAAGAATCCAAATCCTATGTAGGTCTAGAAGTACCTTAATCAAGATATAACACCTTAGATTGAAGATATTTTATCTCTTTCACAAGGTCAGCCACATCAAGAGACAACGATGTACTAGTTATAGTTGGTGGTGCCTGATAGGAAGGTTGGATTTCTATAGGGGTTGTTGAGACATAGTTACCCCCATAGTGTCATTTGTAATTGGTTGGTTTATGGTTTGAGAGTATCGACAATTTTTGATTTTTGTTGCTATTCTTGAAATATTTTAATCATATCATCTTGCATGTTAGGGTGTTTAGTTAAGATTTCTTAAAGTTCTCTTTTATCATTTTCATCAAAATTGGTGTATTGGGCCATTGTTAAAGTAGGAAAACAAATTAAAAATTGATTAATTTTTTTGTAATAAGCAAAGTTTTATGGAAGGAAAGTACTAAATATAAGAAATTTAAATTCCTAAAAACAACAAACTAGAGAATGCATAAAAAAGATACAAAGCTCACAAACATGTAAGGTGATATCTCAAAAGTAATAAGACCTAGTATATACAACTATGGTTTTGAAAAATTACATACACACAGATACACACACACACACACACACACACACACACACACACACACACACACACACACACACACACACACACACACACACACACACACACACACACACACACACACACATTAAATTACTATGGAATTTTAAAAATTAATGTAATTTTTTTTTAATATGCAAGTAAAATATCACAAAAATATTGGAAAAATTCTAACTTAAAGGGACCTAGTATATGTAAATAGGGTTTGGAAGAAAATATTTTTTTATAAAAATTACTATAGAATTTTAAAAATTAATGTGTATTTCTGATTTAAATATACAGGAAAAATAAAAAAAATATTGGAAAAAATAACAACGAATTTACCCTAAGTTTTCTAAGGGTTTTTAAGTGCAAATGAAGTAAGTTAGGTTTACCAAATGATTTAACTATTTTTAGAATATTGGAGTTTTATTCCTAATTTAGTTAAGGGTCTTGAAAAATAAATTAATAAATAATATTGAAATAATTATAGTACTAATTTATATAATTTATTTGACTTTCATAGCTTTCTAAAAATAGTAATGAAAGAGGAGAAATGCAATTTAGCTTAAAACTAGACTGAAACAACTGAGACAAAGGATGAAACTAGTTGTATAGGAATGGGATAGTGTCATGAACCAAGATCTAGCTTTTATTTGGTGAAAGGACATGAGTGCCAAAAATAGGACACTTTAGGGTCTGGTACTATAGTCCAGGTCCTACCGTTATTGTCCAGATTAGTCACAAAGATTTGAGATTTCTAGGTTTTGTCCAATGTCCCTATGTGAGCTTGCTTATGTAATTTTGGATCTTGAATATCAATGGAGATCCTTATATAGATGATTTAATCTCCAACCCTAGAACTTCATAATGCTTGAATAAAACTTGAGAAATGGGGGGTTAGTGTGTGTAAAATGCATTGAACATGTATCCACACCCCTTATGTGGGCACACTACCTATATAACAATATTCCAAATAGGGATCAAGCCATATGTAATTCTCCCACTTGATGTGATTTGTGTAATAGTCTTGTGTAAATGTAAAAATGCTAAACTAAGAGTGTTTGAGGTGGTTAGGGGCTAGTGTTAGGGTTTGACTATGTTGGTAGCTATATTGGATGGATTTATGAAGAGAATATGGAACTTTTCCTTAGTAGTCTTTCTTGTATTCTTGATTACTTTTGCAATATTTTTCAATCCCTTATAAATTAACTTTGAATGGGATTTTATAGAGATATATTGGTCATGGGTTAAATATATTCACACTTAGCCGACATAATAAAGAAGAGGAATTGGAAGGAAATGGTCATATATGATCAAAATGTGATTAGATAGGAGCACTATAATCAGACACCCTAGGGTCTAGCAATATATTATATCCACAACACTCCTATCCTATAGGCTTAGGACCTAGGGGGAAGGAACTAGCATGGGAAATGTAGACTGGCTTAGCTAGAATCAAGTCTTGAAAGTCTATGGATGACTGGGAATAGGTAAAAATGTGTTTATAAGGGTCATGAAAGCATGCAAGAGGGACCTATGGATTGGGTGGCATAATCCACACTCAAACTACCAATTTATACATTTTATATGACTACATTTGCATACATATCTAATACTCCAAGGAAGGAATCAAATTACATGTAGTTCTTCCACTTAGTTGAGTGTATACAATCTTGATTATGGATTTTAACACTTGACGCCCTATGACTTGACCCTTAAAATAATGATTAAAACTTAACTAAAGGATTTATCCTTTAATTAATTTGATGTTTGGAAGATTTTGGTAATTTTATCTCAATGTCCATCCATGAGTAGAGGTGCAGAGAGGAGTAAAATACTTAGACTTGATATTTTTATATGGGGAAATCCTTTTGGTAATTTCATTTAACCACCTTGAAAAATGTGTGTGTTGACCCTTATGGATATTTCAAATTTTATAAACTAACCATTAAATGGAGTGGATTTAAGTATACTCTAAGTGGATAATTACAAGACAACATACATGTATATAGAGCATGATTTCCTAGAGAAGAAGGAATAACTAGCCTGAAGCCAAAAGATAATTTAAGAATGATAAAAAGATGTTTAAACAACATAATTAAAATTTCATGTGTAGTAGTAATTAAAATTTTAAGGTTTAATATTGTATATAGGTGTAAAACTAGAGGAATTGTGAATAATAATCATGAATATGAAAATAAACTAATTGGGTTAAGGTTTGTTCAAATTACACATTGTCAAGTGTCTAATACTAAATATGAGTGTCTACAATATAACACATAAATTTACTTTTCTTAGTCACCTTAATTTATACACCTTTCTTCACCCAGCCTAAGTAATATGGGCTTGGATGATTTTATGTATACATATTTAATTTGTTGATGAGCTCCTTGATTATCAATTTTTATTGTGAACAAGCACAAAAAATGTCATCCAAATTTATTTTCTTCATATGAATTTTACTATGGAAATTCCTATAAAATTCACTCTCTTGAGAACTACTACTACACAAACATACCTTTTTATTGGTAGAGGTACATCATAAAGTGTCAACCACATTAGAATTGCAACCTATGTTATCACCTTGGAGAGAGGGCATAACCTTCTTCTTATTTTTCTTCTTGAATGAATTAAAATTTGGATGTATCTTCTAAGATTGATCCTTAGAATGACTCTCAACATCACAATGCCCACAATGCCTTTTAGTATCCTTTTTATAAACATAATTAGCCTTATACTTACCTTTATTTTTACTTTTACCCTTCTACCTAGACTCACATTATTTCTTGTAAGTGTTTTAAGAGGTATATGGATCCTTCTTCTTGTCTATCTCTAAGTATCAAGCTTATTAATAAGCCTCATATACATTTATAGGCTATGCCAAGAGGATGATCTCCTCAAATGGATATGAAGTCCACCGACATCCTTCATTAAGATATGATGGTTCACTATATGTTTTACCATTAGCTTATTAATAAGCCTCATATACATTTGTAGGCTATGCCAAGAGGATGATCTCCTCAAATGGATATGAAGTCCACTGACATACTTCATTAAGATATGATGGTTCACTATATGTTTTACCATTTGGATAACATTATTATAGAACTTACTTTTCTACTCCTACATGTTTTGGCCTTAGTTTTGCATAATTAATTTCCAACACACAAACCTCTCTTCCTCATTAAAAATAGGATACAAATCCTTCTTGATTAGCATCTTAAAATCATCTCACTTAGTGAAATTAGGAATCATCTTAACAACCAAAGTATGGATATAAATCTCAAACCAAATTATATGGCTCTCATTAATTTGATGTAACCTAAAATATACCTCTAGTTGGGCTATTCAATGGTCTATCCTCTCCACATTCACATCTACATCATATGGTTGAATCTCTATCTTTGCCTTAGCCTTTAATGGAAGAGAATTTTGGTTGGCATGCGGTTTTTCTTTCACCTTCTCATGTTCATGAGTAACCTCTTGTTTTATTTTGGTACCTCCATGGAAACACTAATATTCTCAATGAGAAACCCCATGATCGACTCCAATAGATCAAGATTTTATGATAGAAAGAGTTATGCTACCCATTATTTTTTCAATCTTAAATTTTTTACCTTATGTTTTATGATTATCTTCTTCATTAACATGGGACATAATTATAATATATTAATTCCACTTCCTTTTCAAAATATCTTCTCCAAAGGAAACTAGGATACATTTACCACTAATGCTAATTGATCTAGTTATGTGCATAAATTATAGTGTAGTCACAATTACAAAAAATGACAAAAATATTGATAATAAACCTAATTTTAAATGAATATGATCTATAAACTAGGTGGATATTCCACATTAATATTCACCAACATGGATGCAATACTTCTAACTCAACAAGTGATTGAATAATGATTATTATTAATTATTTTACTTCTTAAAATATATATGTAGTCTATTGGAATTTAAACATACAAAACTATGAACATAAATAGAAGCATTAATGAGACACTAAATCACACAAATAACATAATAATTGACCTAGAACAACCTAGTGTGGGAAAAAATATAGTGTGTTAGGCAATTACACTACCCTTTCCACTATGTAATATTTAAATGTATAAGATACTCCCACTTCAAGGCTTACATTGATATATATAATAATAAACACAATACCTAACTTTGTACCTACTTGTTCTACACTCTAAAAATACTTCATAGAATAAAAAACACTATAAACAACCACTAACAACTAGGAAAAAATGATATAATACGAACAAATACTAAAAATTGAAAATTTCAAAGTAAATCCAACTTCATAACTCTACATTTACTTCTCTAATTCCTTTATCCTTCAAAAAGTTATGTATTTACACCCTCTTACCTTCTAATCTACCAAGAAGTTCAAATTAACTATTGTTTAGTAGAGGAAATATTTAAAACCATTCCCCTTCCCATGTTCCTTATGGTGGCAAAATTTTTGGTCTATGTATACCAATGGTTATGAAATTATTAGGATGGTTATGAAACCATTGGAATGGTCATGCAACCATCAGTGTAGTTTCATAACCACCACCTAAAAAAATAAATATTTACACAACCTTCACTTATGATATAGTGGTGGTTCTTTTATCTATGGGAAACCCATTTAATTCAAGAGATGAAAATTACTAATTTCATCACTCTAAAGATGTCCAAATCATCCCCTTATTGAATCTGACATTAAAAAAATATAAACTAATATTTTGATCATGAAATTTATTATAAGCATGGATTACATAAATCAGGAATAGTGGAAACATATAGTAAGTATATTTATTATATTAAATCCTTAATATGGATATGATATGGCAAGGTCTTTTTACAAATTTTTTTCAATGAGATACCTCAATTAGAAACTTGTTATATTTGTTCTCGTCGAGGTTATTTGGAAATAAATTTTAGGGGGTAAAAGTATCCCATGAAATAATTTTTTTTTATATTGTGTTTGGCATAAAAATTTATATGAATATTATTTATGGCAAGGATAATCATGATAAACATAACCATGATAAAGGATAAGCTAATTTTACTATTTTTTAAATAAGGATGTTAGGTAAAAAATAAAGGAAGGTAGTCACATTGGATTTATGATGGAACAACTTCAATACTTTTATAATATTTTAACCAATGAGATACATTAGAGAGAAGGGTTTGTATTGAGTAGGGTAGCTTCAGTGTGTTATTTAACTATAGAATATGTTTCTAGGTTGTTGAATCCTATCTTTAATAGTTACTTACCTTTTGAGAAGAATATGAAACACATAAAGTTTTGTAACCAAGTTGTATGTTAGTTTTGGTCCAAAAGCAAGGGAAAAAAGGCTTTATTTAATTTTTATGGGGATGATAGGGTTAAAGGTTTTAGTGGGAAATTCTTAGGTGAAATGAATGAGTATTTTTTTGTTCCACTAACATAGAATTATTAAAAGGAAGACATGTGAAGAGAATTTAATAGAAAGGGGGAATTTATTTTACCTATTATATTATTATTTCAATTCCCTTTGTTCAACCATTCTAAGGATATGGAGACCCTTGACCATCTATGGGAATTTAATTACACCTAATATTTGTAATTATTCTCCCCCTTTTATGGGCATCAATTTTCTAGTTTGAAGATAGTTGGTAGATTATTTAATGATATCTAAAAATATGAATATTATTTTTTCTCAATTATTAAGTGGTTGAGATGAACTATAAAATAATGTTTTTAGAAATTCTAGGTGTCATGTTCACATGCTTTACCACTTTATACACATATTTCATAACTTGGGTCATAAATGTTATGATTATATGAATGGAGTGGGATTTAATTTTCCATACTAATTGATTTTTTGGGTTTTATTTATTTTATATGGATGAATATGAAATAAGGGAATTTAATTTTCTTATTATTGTGAGAATCATCTAGAATCAAACATTTAAAACTAGTGATTGTATAACAAACACACATGAATTTTAAATCTAGAAACCAAGAAGAGAGTAAAAACTAAAGTGAATGCATTCAGAATGAGCTGGATATGTAATGAATTACAATAGATATAAGTTTTAAGCTCACTAAGCTCACAACTCTATTTCTCATATAACTTACACAACTCCTAACTAATTAACACCATAACACATGGCTTACAATCACACTATAAAATCAAGCAAGGGCCAAGTAGATCCACATGCATCACTATAATGATCATAAGCTCAAAAACATAAAGGATGACATTCCTATAAATAGGTTGGTTGAGTACATGATGAATCAAATAGATAAGGTGAGTGGGTGGGATCCTCCACTATGGGTGGATAAATCACTAAGGTAACATAGTGGAAAGATGACCCCCTTCACCCACTAACTAACCCCATGTACTCACAAGTGTATAATGATGTCAACATGACATCATTATGATGATTTAACTCACCTAAATAAGACATATAATCCACCTAAGTATGATAAATATACAAGTGTAAGAACAACCCATGAAAGGGTAAAAATGTACACCAAAACCTCCTAAGAATACCTATGTGGGTAGAATATTTGGGTCATAGAAACTAGGCCTAATAAGGTACCTAAGTATAAACATCTCTCAAAAAGTGGATAAAAGGAGAAAACCTGTAGCATAAACTCCCCCCAAAAGAGAGTAAAGAAGAATAGGAAACTAAAATACCCCTAGATATAACTCACTACTCTAAGTATAACTCACAATATGACCAAGGTCAATGATGAGATCCTTTAATTAAATATTATAGAAGCTCAATCCACACCACAAAATATTTATTCCCTTTGTTAAAGGAATAAAATGATGTGTGTATTGATATTTTTCACATTTGATAATAGATGATGAATGTAATAGTATGAATATATCTAAATGTGGTCCAAATTAGATATGTGGCATAGGTCTATAAATATTATATGTAGAGGTTAGATGTAATACTACAGAAGTAGACCAATTTGAAGAATGACATGGAACATTCTCTAGAATAATGTCTATGTGAGGAGGAGATCATGTCTCAAAAAATGTGAAAACTAAAGAATATACTATAGGTGAAGCACATATCTCTGTAATATGAATATACATAGAAACATATGAGTCATCAAAACTCTCAATGAATGTACTCACACTCAAAATAGTATATTGATCCAAAATGAAAATATATGATGGATTTTAAAGAGTAAAATCCTATATAGGAATGAATGTAGACTCTATAATAAGACAACTAAGGTCTGGTATAATCTCATCCTATAATGGTGACTCAATAGAAGGAAGAACATTATCCACCTAGAGGAGAGAGCACAATAGTCTCCTAAGAGACAATAGGAAGAGGAGGAGGTGTGATGTAAATCTCAGTAGGATCTCTAAAAGGAGAGAATAGGATACCCTAAATAGTGTAGGGACATGTTGTATGTTCCACATGGCAATAAAGATCTACTGAAACATGTAAAATTAAGGTGACAAGAAACTTATCACAAGTTTTAGCCCACTTATTATACTAACCCAAGATATTAGAGGAAAGAATTTGTCCATATAAGAAAGTAGTATGATTCTTTCTTGTGACTAAGTCTTCTATAAATACATACCAAGAAGTATAGTTGGTATTTCTAAGAAGAAATAATGGTGTAGAATCAACTTTACTCATCAACTGGTATCTCTCAGGTGGAGTCGACATGACCACAACTGAGAGTAATAATGCATGATCTAGAGATGGACTTTAGACTATGCCAAAAATGAGTCTAGTCAAATAAAAGCATTCAGTACACAAGTGACAATGCATGTTCATCATATGGGCTTCAAGTTTGACTAATAATGAATCCATAAAATGTGAGAGTAATGCATGTAATCGACACTAAATGGGAAAGGTAATAGTTATGAAAACTAAATTTTCACATGATATAAAATGTAGGGCCTAAAGCAACCCCTATGAGATAATTAGTAGTGACCCCCTTATGTTTACAATTAAAAATCATAATTCAAGTGAATAGTCGCCAAGCTTAGTTGATAATGTGTATAGTCCATGTATGTGATATGTGCTTATGATTGAGTAGCAATACACAATCCAAGTATGGACATTGGAGTCAACTAAAATTGGTCCACACAAATAAGACCAATCAATACATGAGTAAAAAAACATGTCTCAGTGAAAGAAATTTAGACTCTATTAATAATGTTTCCATAATAACAAATTGTTAGTGAAATATCCACTAAATTGGCATAAGTGAAATAGAAAACAAACCAATTAGGAAGACATCGAGATCTATCAATAATGTATTTGTATGAGGAGAAGCAAATTGTGAAGCAATTTGAGCAAGTAATGAGAGAAGAAGAGAGTTTTGGTTTACTTGTGAGGGGTCTCACCCTCTATTTTTTATAGGTAAAATGGATGATGGTATGGGATGTGACCAAGCACATGATAAAACTTTACAAAATATCCTTATATCTCCTATAGTATCTCTCTATTGATTTTAATTAAAAAACAATAAAAAATAAAAAATATCCCACTAATACCAACCCCACTATACAATATGGCCTCTACCAAGTAATGATCAATAAATCCTAAAAAGGATCACCACTACTTATAAAACATCCCCACTTATATTTTTGTCTCATACTAAATAAAACTTAAGTCCCACACATTAAAATAACGCCATCCATGTTCAACATTATACAATAATGCTTACACCACTAATAATTTTCTAAATATTTTAAATAACTATAATCAATTAAATGATATGATAGATTTTTTTAAGAAAATATTTCAAACCTTTAGTCAAAAGTTCATGGTTTTGTATGCTTGGAATGAAAAACCAGCAGTGCACCATATGGAGTAGTTTTAAATGTGTCAACCAAGGATGATGCATGTATTATAAAATGGAAAGAGGGAATAGTTTGATCAGTCGAATAATGATGAAGTAGGTTGTAAACAAGTTTTAATGGTTTTTGAACCTAAATAGACCACACATTAGATGTTGTGTATAGGTGGATAAAATCATATAATTAAGAGATAGTTGAGATTAGGTGGATGATGAGGGTTTTCTAGTTGTGGATAACTGTGGACATGTAAACAATAATCACCAAAGATGTTGTAGATTTAATATTTACCAATGTAATTCAAGCTAATATTGAGTCCAAAACAAGACTATAGAGATCAATGTGAATGCACATGTGGCCAAGAGCCCAGTTCAGAGATATTTTAAGGTGAAGTCCATGGGTTTAAATTTCCTAGAGAGATTTGGGTAAGAATATATGATGATTTCTTTCCAATATGCTCAACACAATATTAGACTTGGCTCCAAAGTTATGGACAAACTACCACTATCTCATAGTTGGATGAATGCTTAGCCCCTAAATAAGAAATTTTTACCACTAATGATGTAACCTATTAAAAAAATAACACACACAATGCCTTTATCTAATGTTATGGGTATGTTACTACTAAAAAATGGTTCTCCTTACCAAAATTACAATCATATTTCTATACAAGCGGTTAGAGGTAAACAACCCATATATGAACACATAGATTTGATAATTTACCTCTAACTAATTTACATTAGAATATAATGCAAAAAAATAATCAATATTTCATAATAAACAATATAAATAAAGATGTTCATTTTACACCAATACTCACTCTGATACCATGTGAGAATCATCCAAATTCAGACATCTAAGATCAGTGATTGTAGAGTGAACACACACAACTATTGAAGCCAAAAACCAAGAAGAGAGTAGAAACTCAAGTGAGTATATTTAGAATTAGGTGGATATGGATTTTATTACAATGGATCAAATATTACAACTCACTAAGATCTAAACTCTATCACTCATAGCTTACACAACACCTAGCTAAGTAACACAATAATAGAAGGCATAAAATCAAACTAAAAAAATGGCATAAAGACCAAGTAGCTCCACAAGCATCACAATAATGATCAACATATCATAAATACAAAGGAGGACATGCCTATAAATAGGATATTTGAGTGCACGATGAATCATCTAAACAAGGTGAGTGGGTGGGCACCTCCACTATGGGTGGAGAGAGCATTAAGGAAACATAGTGCAAAGATGACACCATCTACCCACTAAGTGACCCCATGCACTTAAAAATGTATGACAATGTCAAGATGACATCATGATGATTTAATAACTTACCTAAATGGTACATATATAATTCACCTAAGTATGATGAATATACAAGTGTATAAACAAGCCATGCAAGGGTGAAATCCTACATCAACAATTATAATTTGTTCATTTCTCTAATTTAATTCTACAACTTTCATTAATGGATTATTATTATTATTATTATTATTATTATTATTATTAATATTATTAATATTATTATTATTATTATTATTATTATTATTATTATTATTATTATTATTATTATTTCTAACTTATATTCCTCATCATATTTAAGAGGTGGTCATATAATTTATGGGGGGTCCTTAAACTAAGTATAAATCAAGGGAAAATGTAGTTTTGAGGGATAAATATGATTGGATTAGAGTATTCAATGATGCAAAATGGCTATATTTTTTTGAAAGGTTTTAGGGTATGAATGATAACATTTATATAAATTTTTATTGTACTTAGAATGAAATGTTGGTGATTTTTATAGGTGTGATCATGAATATAATAAATGAGAGTGTTTTAGAGTTATGGGTCTACCATAATAAGGTGAAAAAGGTACTTGATAAATAATAGAAAATTATATATGAGGATGATTTTTTTCTCCTAGGAGTGAATGTGCATGATATAGGTAAAATAATTACTCAAATGTATCTTTTTAAATTTTGGTCCATTGTAGCTCTATTTATTCAAAAGTACATCACATGTGAGGGAATATACTTTATTATACTTTCCCATTTAAGACATAATATAATTATGAATAAACCATTTTTATCTACAAACTACTTGGAAGAGCTACTATGGAACTAAAGAAAGTAAATATGAATGTTTTAATTCACCAGGGATTGGTTGAGCTTCTCTTCCTTGATGTTTTTAAAATAAAAATTTGGTTCTTTCCTAAAATGACTTTTTTGTTTTAAATAATTTTTATATGGAAGAAAATTCCCTTCTTAATAGAAGGAAAAGTTGATTTTTCCTCTATATTCTTTTGAAATCTCAAAGGAGCATGCTAAACCCGAATACTAGAATTAGATAAATGTTTTTTGACAAAGAAAGGTGTTAGGTATCTATGTTAAACAATTTAACCATCAATGGATAAATAAAAACCATATATTATTGTTGATAACTCATCTTTTGATTATTTAGAATATGTCTCTATCAGAAGTCACATTGCTGAATAATTATAATAATTAGCAAAAAGTGGATTCTTCTAGTTCAAAGTTAGAATTGTTTGAGGCATCAGAGAAAATTAAAACCTAAGAAGATGAACTATTGATCCTTATAGGAACCATTAAGGAGATTCCATAAATCCCTAATGATAAATTGAAGTTTTTGTCAAGTGTTGCATAGAAGGATATAGAGTCTTCTACATGTTAGGGCTATTTTCTTCTCACAGTTTCTAAGCCTTTCCTAATTGATATAACGGTTCAAACTAATTATTTTGAGCTTATTCTAAGGGAGGATTATGTTATTTCCTTGAATTTACTTAGGGAGGAGGGGTCTAAATTGGTATGAATTATCAAGTAGGTTTTGTGATTTTATTTTAAGGGGATTATAGAATGTAAAACCTTAGGTTGCTAAAGTATTGTAATAATAAATCAGGGAATAAATATAGCAATATTGATAACCATTGATTTGTAAGATAATTGGTTCAAATGATTATGTTATAAATATAAAATGAATTACAAGAGATATATTTATTTGGAACTGACTAAGATGGATAAGTAATAGGATTAAAACTAGTATAGGGATTGTGAAATATGTCATGATCATGAACCAAGAATCATAAACCCCCTAGATAATAACATGGTCTTGTATATAGTAGTACACTATGATAGTGTCCTTTGTATCATGCTAGTGTCCTTTTGTAAGTAGGGATAGTGAACTTATGGGTGGACATTTTCCTAGTTGTGGGAGTCTATTACTATATGCATGGATGATGATTCAATATTTATTCCCTATTTTGACTGATTTTAATGCCAAATCCTAGGCCTCTATGTTTATTAAGTTATTTGAGGAACATAACTAAAAAAGAGTGGAATTATCATTGTAGGTTGGACATGACCTCAAAACCACATGTGTTAAAGATTTCCTACATACTAATACCTTGAAAGGGGATAAAAACCAATGTATTTATCCAAATCTAAGTGTTGGTGCAAGTATAATTAAATTCTAGTATGAGTGTCAGTTTGAGTTATTTGAGTGTGACTTGAGACTAAAAATTTGAGTAATCTAAGATCTGGGTTGTTTTAGATGTGTGTATTCATAATTAGGGTAGAATAAGGATCAATAACTTTGATATGCACAACTATTTTTGAGTTTATTTATGAGCATTTGCATCTTATTTCCATCAAGTGGATAAGTGAATGAAAGTGATCTATATAATGTTTTGGTGCTTTTCAAGATGTGAAGAATGTCTAGGCTAGTCCCAAGGATGCTTATAGAAATGTAAATATATCTATTGGGGGAGTAAGGATCAATAGGACATTAGCACTTCCCTTTGGTTAGTAGCATAGTGCATTAAAATCCAAAGGATCATGCTAATATCTAAGTGGTTGGAACAAGTGAAAATGAGACTTAGGTTCCTAAAGGGTGGCTTAGTTATACTTTTGGTATATCTAATAATGGTTTAAAATCACACAAAAGATGAAAAATGATCAAAAGAGGCCCTAAGGTAGGCCTAGGGCTAATCTAAGATAAGGTGGTCTCAAGTGTCACTCATTTCACTAAAATGGAATTTTAGATGAATACACCCCCCATAATTTTATAAATGCATTAAAATGAAATGATTAGGATAAAGGGAAAAGAGATGTACTTAGACTTACTATGAGGTGAAGCTCATGAATCGAGGTCTGATTCTATGAAGTGTGTTCCATTGCATGTCCTATAAATAAAACATGAATAAATCATTCCTTAATAAATATCAAAAGAAAAGACAAAACTGAGTAAAGAGATAAAAGAGAGAGGAAAGGAATGAATACACCTCACTAGGTATATGAACCAATGCTAAAACCTAATGACATAATGTGTGTGTAACTAGTGATCAAACAATGAATAGCTTGGACTGAATTGATGGGTTTCCCATTCATCTTATGTGGGTGGCTCAAGAAATCAAGCTAGATTTGACTCCATCATTTATCACCCTTAGTGTATCATAATTTTTGAATAACTTAGATTGGATTGATGGATTATCCAACCCTCCTATGTAGGTGTCTCAATCACTTAATTAGGCTATGACTCCATCATTACATACCCATGTGTATTAGATGAATATAAAACTAAATTTGTGAATTATAATTGAATCTATGTGATGTAACTAAAATTGTATAGGATGGATATTGGGTCACTCAAAAAATATGAAATTAAAAATGGCTCAGGAACCACACACACACTTAGGAATGTAGTTAGGGTTCCACTCGATATTACCAATTATTGTAGATAGAATAAGGAATCAATATGATGTGAACATAGTGAAAATGGTGTTTGGAGTAAAAATGTAGACAATGACATGGATTTACCATTCCATTTGAGAGTGCTAGATTCAAACTATACATATGGGAATTATGTGTCACACACATGCCTCCAACTATGATATATGTGTATATGGATTATGGATTGAATCATAATAATATGTGTTTGAGTATCTAAAACTGAATTGAGAGTGATAATGCTGCACATGATGCCCCAATCTAATCTAAACCTATGTAGTGTGTGTGAAAACTGATCATAAACTAAGCATTTATGATAATATATGACTAATACTATTCTATACATGTTATATTTTTCTATATATTATATAATTTTGTATTTATGGGGGTACTAGATAGTAGCACAATACCTTGGTCAATAACACACTATAATAGTGTCTTTTATGTTGTGTTATTGACCAATTGTATTGTCTCTTTACAAAACTAAGAGTGATCTATATGTGACTATTTTTCACTATGCTTTCTTGAATCTAAGCTTTGTATTTTATCTACATGTTGAAAACCATGTTCTGAGTGTGTTAAGATGAACTGATCTCTGTGACAAACTCCTACAAATACCTCCTCTTTTGAGGGGAGTTGTTGAACCTATACAATAATTTTCCTCAAAATAAAATCTATGCATCATGTGTGTTAGACTGAGAATATATGATATATATGTGATAATCCAATGTAATGTGTATACATGAGATTAGAATGTAAAATAATCTATGAATAAGTTATAATGTATGATGTATATTGGGTCTAGCATTCACATGGTTGTCAATATAGATAAAACAATGTAAGAATGTATATGAACAACAAATCTAGAGTATAATTTGAGTAACAACCTAGGGGATGGGGCATGATGTCCATCAAGACATCCAAGAGGAAGGGGAGATGCATGAGGTCCCTCATGGCATCACAAAATAGATATGAATTTAACAAGAAAGAGACAAGTGTCATGCCCATGATGCATGTTGGAGCCCAAATCTACACCAAGTAATTTATGCCCTTTTCAACATCAAAAGATTTGGGGGGTTGAAAATATATTGTGTTATAATATCTCTATTTGGGGTATTTTTTAATTTACCAAGTTTTGTGAGAACCTATGTTAGTGCCCAAATTTGTACTAGAGTAATTGGGCCCTTGTCTATAAAAGTACCTAAGTCTAGACTAGGTTGAGTGTGAATGTTTAAGTCATTAACCCTAGTTATGTCTCTATATTTTCCTTTGGAAAGTTGTATTCGCGTTTGTAATTTTCCAAGTCCTTTATTTTATTTTTTCTAGGTGAGAATTTTACTTCCCTTAGACCTTTTAGGTATTTTTTGTGAACAAAACATCTAATGAAGATAGGTCTTCAGGATATTTGTCTCAGACAAAAGCTCCAAAGAATTATTTTCATTGGACATTTTGTCCGCTCCAAAAGTTTTAAAAGAATTCCATACATTATATTTTTAGTCTTAAGTGTTTTCAAATTATTTGTTTCAAAATTTTTGTCTACGGCAAAAATCCCAAATGGTAATTTCCCTTCGAGCATTTTTCCCACACAAAAAGCCTAAAGGAATTGAAGGGTTATTTTGCCTCTATAAAATGTCTAAAGGATTATTTCCTTTAAACATTTTTCCCTTGTAAAATTCTTAAAGGGTGTCTACCAAATAGTCTAAAGGGCACTTTCTGAAGATGGAGGACACTTTCAATAGTTCTCAAGGAATTGTAAGGTTTGGCTAAAGGTTTCACAGTGGGAAGATCCATTGGGAGAAGATATAAATGTGTCCAAGTCTCCTTGCATACATTGATTTGTTGCCTTATGCTTGAATAAAAAATGTTATGGGGCCCCGTATGAATTACCAAATTTCACCTTTAACATGTTTTGGTGCCTAAGGTGAGGAATTGCCCGAGTAGCTAAATAAAAGAAATGTGGATATCTCAAGGGGGCACTAATATTATTTTTGGGGGTCAAAAGGATCTCACATCTTTCCTCATATCAAGAAGTATGGTGAAAAGGTAAAAATTAGCTGAGATTCTAAGCCTACATCTAAGTTAGACACATGGTAGGTCCTTAGGGTTTTATAAGTTTCACACCCTTTTTGAAGATTGCCCCACTTACCTTCTGGTGGGAAAGGTACAAGAAGTCTCTAGGGCTCGAATGCCTAGATTTCTAAGTTAAAGTAATGAAACATGGAGTATTCCTAGGTATTTCCATGCTATGGGCCCTTTTTAAAGATTACCTCACTTACTTCTTGGTGGGCAAAGTGCAAAAATCTCTCAATGTACCAAAAATCACTAGAATGTAAAAGTTTGATTATATGGATCTATGTGTTGCAAAAAGGATTGCTTGGCATAAAAGAAACATTTTCACTATCTATCTCCTTTTTTGAAAGAAGCTTAAATGACTTAAAGAGGGTAGCTGGTAATTAGCCATTATGCTTCAAATAATTAATAGCAACCCTAATTTCAAAATGCAAAGGATTATAACTAAGGAATTTGCCTTCATTCACATTTACCCTTTACATTCAGTTCTTCCACTTGAATTTTCAATCGATTTTTGTGCCTTAGCTATGTATCATAAAAGAGTGATTATGACAAATTCTTCATGTATTTTTTAGCTTCAATTTTGTGCAGCCTTTCGAATTACTAGTAAGTGGTCCTCTAGCTCCTTGTATTGTGTTATTTGAGGAATTTTAAGGTTATTTCAAGGGTTATCATAGTGAAAAATGTATTTAAATTTAAATTATTACACTATAGAGTTATGGAAAAATGGTGGTTACTTCAACATCTATCAAGTGTAACATTATTTCTATTTTCTATGAAATCAAAGATATAGATGTTAAGGGATTAGATTTTTTAGCTTTTTTTAATTTATTATGTTATCCAAATCCTCTCTAAGTAGCTTCTAACCTTGTAATGAGTTATATCACCCTTAAAAAAACATTCCCCTTGGCTATCCCATACCTAGAGTTAGTGATTGTATGTGCATGAGTATACTAATCTGATAGCAAGATTGTCATTGATGGAAGCCAATTAGTCATTTGATCCTTCAATCCTTTGGCCCTTAGCACCATGCTTGGGATCCCCCCAACCTAAAAGTATCACACTCTCTTTGGAGGAATGCCAAGAGTATGCAAATAAGAATGAAAAGACAATATGGGACATTATTAACTCATACTGGCTAATCAAGAAAAGACAAATGGTCTCAAGAATGTCAAAGAGTTTAAAAATGGTAGAGTTTAAGGAATAGCCCTATTATGTAATTTACATGGTATCTATAATTTACGGGATGCCCATCATAGAGAAATTTGAGCCTTAGATGTTCATAGTCTTAATTTGTGTGTTAAAGTAGTAGAAGTTAGACTGGGATACCATTCTAAGTGACAAATTGAAGGAAGATGATGCAGTTTAAGGTAGTAATTCATTTAAATGAGAGGTTCATAGGTACATTTTATACATATTATTAATTTATGTATAACCTAGTGCATAATAAAACATTCTATGGGCTCACTAGGAATCCCAATGGAATGAGAATATATGATATTTATCCAGAAATTACTCTAGATGGCTTTAAGAATGTAGGGTTTACAATTATTTATTTAATACTATGATGAGTATATTATTTCATCTAAGGATCCTTAATATAATTTCAAAGGTGGCCAAGGAAATAATTGAGAAGTATGGTGTCTCACACATCTAATTCAAGACATTCACATATATCAGGATAAGTGTTTACTTAGGGTCTCTGCATAAATTGACAAGATACATGGATGATAGATTGGTAGTGATGGAGTTGATCCAATAGATGGTGTCCCCACACAAGATTATTATGATGAAAAATATAAACAATCCCCTCAAGTTTTTAGTTGAGATTGGATATTATTCATGTCCTTCTATCGCTAAAGTAAAGGGATTAGAACAAGAGATGGGATAGTATGTGATTGACAAGATGCCACCCATTCCCAATATGATATAAAGTGGTTGGTGAACACAAAAACCAATGTGATTATACAATAATCAAATTATGAATATATCTGGTCTAATTATACCATTGAGGAGGACATAAAAATCTAGATTATATGAGACTAACAGTGTAGGAAGTTATTGCCTAAAATATGGCTCCTATCCCGAAGGCACATGGAAGATGATAAAAGGAAACAATATATAGTGTATAATAAATCTAATATTGAAGCTTGGGCCATCTCATAGGTGGAATTCACTACTAAGGAAAATGATTCCATTATATGGAGAGCCTTTCCAATCATGAAAATAAACATTAGGTGGTTAAAGGAACATGGGGTTATTCTTGGTGCATATGATACCCCTACCCTTGAAGAGCTTATATAATTTTGGGATTTAAATGGTTTCATCTTAATTATATCACTGATCCCTCATCTCCACCTCTATAAGTGAAGAGTAAAGGGTAACACAAGGTTGGTGATGTTGACTTCATCAAGGCAATTGATGTGGAATCCATATCTGCATCACAATCCAAAGTAGGACTATCCTTTTCAAAATTAACAAATTTAGCTAAAATTTGGGATAAAATTGACATTATGGATGTTACATTGGCTAGTACCACCCCAATATCCATTGCATCAGAAGGAAACCCAATATTACTAGCCATCCCAACAACCACTCCAATGATCAATCTAGATGCAACTCCATGTACTCCACCAACACTATAGCTAGCCATTGTCCCTCCCCAAAAAATTTATTCAAAGAATAGAGGGGGTCAGGAAGAAGGAGAGTATCCCAAGAAAAAAAGAGTCAAGAGGATTTTAAAACCTCTATGTGTATTTTTGATGAAAAGGAAGGAGGTTATGTTCAAGGACCTACTTTCCAAGGAACTCCTCATAAAGAGGAAAGATGATCAATCCTTATATGCCCAAAAGTTGGGGGATATGAGTGATGAAGAAGACTTAGATGAAGGTAGGCTTATTATCAAAGTGATGAAAAATTAGTGAGCATTCACTCTTCTAAAAGTAAAAAATGGGTAGAGGACTCTAAGGGAAAGGCCCTAGACCCCAGTAAAGGGCTCAATGATGGGTTTATTTGAAGAAGAGGGTCCCTTAGGAATAGAGAGTAAAGTTAGTGAGGAAGAAATTTTGACCTCAAATGATACTCTATCTTTTGAAGATGTTATGCAGGTTGAAGTTGAGGTGGCCATGCAAGCTCAGGCCCCTTAGGAAAGGGAAGCCAATTCATCAGATACAAAGACATTTGTTGAGAATTTCATTACCGAACCACCAAGTCAAGGTAATCAAGGTGGAATTGGAGAATTAAATAAATTTGATGAGAAAGCTAAAGTGGAGACAAAGCATGATATTCAAGTTACCATGAACTTTGAAGTAGTGGTTGAGAAAGGAAAATTACAAGTAGCTCTAGAGGTATCATAAGTTATTCCTTCCCTTCCAAAGGTGTCAAGTTTATCACTAGAGGAGGAGGCAAGTACAAAAGAAAGTGGGGGAGAAAACCTAAAAATGGGTACCCCCACCCATATATAAATAAATTAGGAATTGGATTAATAAAATAAATATGCTAAGAAGGATACTTTAGGAAAATTTTATGCAATTAAAGTACCTCAAGGTCTCCTTCCTCACATCAAGATCCATGATCCAATGCACAATAAAGTTATAGAGGCCATGATTAGTGAAGAGTTTCCTATAGGCAATAAGGAGGTCACCATAGCCTCATCTGTACTTAAATCTCAAGTAAATAAAGAAGGTGAAGTAGTCATGGAACCTTCTAGTTAGGCAATAGGACAAGGGAATTGCATTGAAAAGTTACTCAAGGAGTCTTATCAGTTTGGGTCAAATTTTGAAATTTTGATGCAGATAGAGCCAAACTTAGAAGGGAAACCTAGAGCAAACAAAGGTGGTGAGGAGTTTTAAAGTGATAAATAGATCGATTAATTTGTGTTAGTTCCACAACCCATTCTTGTGGCACTTATTACATCAAGTAATCCCATGATCCCACCCTTTACTATCTTGAGGCCTACATTTGTGTCTAGTACATCAATGGGATTCTAGACCATACCAATTCTCTAGGTTGAAGAATAAGTCATGTAGAAGGACATTATGATAAAATTTGGGGATATCAACATAGTGAAGATCACTCAGGCATATAAGGCCAAACCCCATAAGATGCCCAAAACACATTCTAGGACCACATTCACTACTATAGGAGAAAGGAATGTGGAGAGAGACATACCCCTACTAGATACTTTAAAGAAAGATGCTCCCCTTGAGAGTTACACTATTTATATCTACAATCTGGGGGAACCATCAAGGAATGAGCTAAAACATAACTCACAATATTTGGTAAACATGATGGCTCATAAAATGGATAAAGACAAGGCTACCATAGAAGAGTTGAAGGTATATAATTAGGATATGATCTAATAATTTTAAAATTTATTGAGTGAGCCTCAGGTATTAACTCCAACTAATGGTAGAGCTCTAGACCATCCTCTATTTTTAATAGAGTCATTCAATTTTGGTCAAATTAATGATTTGAAATTCAAAGGGAAAAAAACCAAAAAGTGGGAAAAGATATGCACACTAATGCTGAAGAAATAATCCACTCAACATGTAAATGCTTGAACAACATAGTGGAAAATAAGAGGGAGTGTGATGTTTAGATGCTTTTCTATGAGGTGGACATAAAGAAGTGGGAAGAGGTCTAGTGGAAGATGAATGAGGTCTACAAAATGGGCATAGATACTTTGGAGCTGAGAAGATCATTACTTCAAGTGATCACAAGATGCTCAAGGAAAATTAATTAGTAATCAAGCATCACTTGATCATGCTAAAAGATGGAATACTCAATTTGAAAGGAGAATAGCAGTCCCTCAAGACTACAACAAAATAAATAGATGCTTCACTAAGGAAGATAGTGAGTATTAATGGTGAAAATGATTTAGAGAAAGAGGCAGTACACACTAATCTAAAAAACCTCATTTATGTGCCATAAGAGTCCTTTGATGTTAATAAAATAAAGAAAATAGTGTCACTTGAGAAATATTGTGATCATACTAAGGAGCTCATTGGATGAAATCAAACCATGCTTTAGAATATTTTTGCTTAGCTTAAAGAATACTGAGTAAAATTCAAATATCAAGTAGGCCCAAACCAAGGAAATCTCATGCTAATGATAGAAGGATATGTAATATACAATAAAAATTTGTGAAAGATTCCATCATCCAGATCAACTCTAGGGTATAACTAGATATTTTAGTTTTTTTGAGCTGGTACCACTTATTTATTCCCTTACCTCCTTTCTTTTCATTTCCCACTAGGAAACCATTGTACTTGGACTATTAGTGGCACATCCCTTTCAAGTTAGTTTTTGTGTAATCATGTGGATGAGAAAGGGAAATTCTTGTCTATGATGAAAAAGGAAAAAGGTTTGTTTTATCCTTTGTAGGATCTTCCTCCATGTAGATAACTAAAAATATTATATCAAGGTGGAGGATCAATATTACCATCATAAAAAAAATCATGAGAATATATGAGGAATCATATTTATTATAAGGTTTAATAGACTTTAGGCCCATGAAAGAATCTTCTAGCTAGAGCATCTTTAGGAATATAGTCGGATTAACTAAATTGTATAAGTAAATGGGGTTTATCCCTTTACATAGGTCATTTAAATTTTGAGTCAAGAGCTATAGCCTCAAATAATTCTCTTTATGTGATACTTTTGGTGCCAAATTGGTTTTAGCTATAAAATAATTAGCAATATTTGAGAGTATTATATATGTCTCCCTTCTCATAGAATTGTTTTGCACAATGTTGATCTATTATATTATTTAAGAACACATTGTATTCATTTTTGATTCAATTGATAAATGAAATCTATTCATGTTTTTCATTCTCTTTCTATAATTGACGTATAGTTCTCTATTTTACCTGTTTAGCTGATTGGTAATCTCATGTATTCATCTTTATGGTAGTCATTTAGAGAGTATATCTAGATTGTAAAATCCTTTATACTTTGAAATTTGGGAATAGAGTGTTGATAGCCTTTTTAAGGGTAGTCTTGGGCTCATGAATTCAATTATAAGGGGTTCTTGAAGGATACCAATTGTGTATGATTTCATCTCATTTATTTTTGATCTATAGTACATTTACTTGTAAAGATGACATAGACATTTAGTTAAATTTATTTATGCTCATTCATTAACCCTCCAATTTCATTTTTAATTACTGATAATCTTGTCCTACCCATATTTTACCTTACATATAAGACACCCATTGTATATTTGAATATTTATTTGCCAACAGATGCATAAACATTGTGTACTCAACATGTGTCTACATTTTGTGTTTTAAGGATTGGTATAACAATCTCTTATTTAGTCCCTATATCATTAAAAATCCTTAAGAATGAAAGTTGTAATCACATTTATATCTATCTTTAATAACCTATGTTTGGCATAGAACATTTTCTCATTCCATGTGACAATCCTTCCTGGGTGGATTGAGCAAGATTGGTTGTGTTCTATTTAGATTTATATTTCCTTATGACAACATTTCCAAGGAAGATTGAATTGAAAAATCCCCTCATGTGATAAAATTACCATTTAGGTCCTCTCACATTGGTTTAGGTAGAACCATAAGTAGCACAAAATTGACCATACCCTTTTTAAGTGCGTCCTAGTCATTTTATGTATTTGGTCCATTCCTGATTGTCAAACCCCTCCCTAACTACAATGACATTCTTGTAGGTTTTCCATCTTTGCTTACCATTTCTCTCAAGTGTGCAAGGCTAAGTGATAGAGGTGTACAACTTAGAACCAACATATTTTGGCACCATTATCAAGGACTAAATTGAAGACCTAGTCACTTTTGTTTTTAGGGACTCTTGTAGAGAGATACAGTCATTTTAAATTTTTTTTACCTCTTTGTGCTATTTTAATTATCTTTGGTGCATTAACATCACCAATATATTTTTGTCATCATTTGTAGGGACTAAGTTAAAGTCCTAGTCACTTGTGTTGTTGAGAAATCTTAAAAAGAGTTGTTATCATCTTATAAAGCTTTCTCCTATTTATTTTATTCTAATCATCTTTGGTATGTCAATGTCACCAACACTTTCTAGGACCATTACCAGGGACTAAATTAAAGTCCTAGTCACTTATGTTTTTGAGGACTATTAAAGAGAGATACTATCATTTTTAATGTTTTATAACTCTTTGTGTTGTTCTGATTATCATTGGTGCATCAATGTCACCAACATCTTTTTATTTCTATTATCACAAACTAAATTGAAGTCTAGGTCACTTGTGTTGTTAGGGACTTTTATAGAGAGTTGTTATCATTTTCTAAAGATTTTTTCCTATTTGTATTATTTTGATCATCTTTGGTGTATCAACATCACCAATATCTTTTTGGCACCATTACTAAGGACTAAATTAAAGTCCTAGTCACTTGGGTTGTTGGAGACTCTTGTAGAGAGTTTCTATCATTTTTAAAGTTATTTGCCTCTTTGTGTTATTCTGATTATCTTTGGTACATCAATATCACCAAAAAATTTCTAACACCATTACTAGGGACAATTCTTGTTTCCCATGCTAGTGTGGATTATTTCAGAGGGATGTGAGTGTTTTACCTTGTTAAGATCTCTATTATTACTACATTGATCGAACTATCTTTTGTGCATCAATAACCCAATAGTTTTATGCAATCATAACTCCACTAGGGATGTTCACCCCTATGCTATAAGAAGTTTTGAAATGTTCTTGGAATTATCTTTAGTATTTGAAAGTCTTTTATTCTATTAGTTAATGTTAGTAGTTTTATTTATTCCAATCTAGAAGTTTTGCTTCTAGTGGTGACTCCATTACTTTAAAGTTTAAAGATTAGTACCTATTATATGTACTCTTCTCTATCTTGAATATTTTTATTTATATCTACAAATATAGAGGGTATTAGGTCTTTTTTTCAAAAAATCCATCCAAAGATCTTATTCTCAAGTTAAAATGTCTATCCAAAAGGAAACAAGTGTGGAAGCCTAATGTAGGCCAAAACTCAAGAAATCAAGTAAGACCTAATCAATTTATCTCCCATTATATTTACCCCCTTTTCTCAAATATCCCTTTAGTTTAAGGATATAAAAGTGCTTTAGATAAATCTAAGCTCCCTGAAAGTCAAGGTCCTTCCCTATGAAGAAGTCTCTCTCCTCTTTTGAGGCCATTCAGGCATTACTCTATTTCTCCTCCTTCAAGTCCTCCTCATATTATTCATTCAAAATCATGTCCTGGTTAATCTTCATATTCAAATTTAGAGATGGGAGACCATGATATAAGAAGGAGGTTTAATGAAGGTAGTGACAATGAAGAGGAAGATCAAGGTCTATCTAATAGATGTAGACCATTTGTGATCCTAAGATTCAGACCTATCAACTTTAATGGTATGCTTGGTTTCCCAAATGAAGTTCCCATTAAAGTAAGGAATATTTTTCATAATTTTTAAGGGAACAATGCCATGTTTGGGGAACAACATTTAAAATATTTCTTGAATTTTATTGAAGACTATGAAATTGATCTAGAAGATGTGTGCATAAATATTTTTGTGAACACACTTGAGGAAGAGTCTCAAGAGTGGTTCAAATCCCTCCCTGATGGATCTATAGACACATGAAAATCTATGATTGATGTGTTTAAGATTGAATTTGGTGATAACATTGATCCCAAATTCTTTTTTGCCAAATTTAAGAGATTTAAAAAAAATCCTAATGAGTGTGTTAATGATTTTAATTCTAAATTTAGTAAGGTGTTGATAAGGCTACTAGAGGACATAATACCTAGTGGTTCTACTTATTTGATAAAGTATTGCAATGCATTTAACAATAACGTAGCTTACTATCTTGAGATAAAGCTCCTGAAAATCTAAGCATGGCTTTTAATTTGGCTATCCAAATAGATAATAACATAAAAGTTATGGGTAAGCCTTCGAACAAGAGGGATGATGTCAAACTAGTGAATCCAGAGAAGCATCAAGCCTCCCATAAGAATATAGATCTAAAATAAACTATGAATACTCTAGACACTATTGTGAAAGAAATCTCTTAAAGTTGGCCAGAGCCAAAAAGGGGCTATCTCAAGGTTCTTCTACCCTTGATGATAGGAAAGATCAAAAGAGATAAGAAAGGATTCATCCTAGGGACCAAGGTCAAGGTAGACCAAATTTCCAATGCAAGAATAATGATAAGGGAAAAGGGTTTGTAAGGGATGAAAAACACGAGAGAAACAAGAACTAGGGAAGTGAAGGAGAAAGAACAGACATTTTAGCTACAAAGGTTAATACATGTGAATATGATATTGACTGTTGTGACAAGTAATTCATTCCTCATCCTCCATGTAGTACATCTGATGAAGATGACATCTATATTATTTAATTCTAAGAGATGTAAAGTTATACCTTCTAAGAGGAAGTTGTGAGTGCTTCAAATGTCCTTGATTATGAGGACACTCCAGCATATGAATGTTTTAATTTCCAAGATAATGAACTAGATGTGATGTTTTCTTCTTCATCTATAGAGATAATGAGTCTGATGAAGATGACATATATATTATGAGGACAGTCTAGCATATGAATGTTTTATTTTCTAAGATAATAAACTAGATGTGATGGTTGCTTCTTCATCTATAGAGCTAATGAGTGTTACCACTACTTAAGCCTTCTAGAGAGCATGTGAAAAGGTAAGGGTCCCAACCCCAGATTTCATCTATGAAGTAAACATGATGCATGATTATGAATTTCTTGTTCATGATTTTGAGTTTCTAAGATCAATGATGAAAGCAAAGTATGGAGATTAACCTCCATCAGTTAAGGACCAGAAATTGATGATCCACGTAGCAATTTCCAAGAGAATAAGTAGTATAATTTGAGAATTAAATATCAAAATACTCCTATAAAAGATAAAGACTTTGTTTCCCCTAAAGCAGAGGCTAAAGAGAACAAAGAGTGTAAAGAGGTCTCAAATTATACCAAGCCTAGTTTTGTACCATATAATGTCAAGCCAAAAGGTGCCAGATCAAGAATATAACTCCCTTGTTGTCTAGTATTCCTAAGAAGCATGAACCTAGGAATCCTACCTTAAAAAATGAAGATAAAAATATTAGATCTCCTACTTCTCTCCCCTGACTCTTGGGGGTGTATCCTAAATGAAACTATCACTAGTCTACTTGCTAATACTCCTTTGCCTAAATATAGTGTCTATGACATGGCCCATCATAATACCCTTTATGTAATTACTTGAAATTATAGAGCATAGGAGAAGATCCTTTGAGTAGTTGGGGTTCATTGAGAAATTTATTGCTAATGAGATTATTAAAGCTGAGTCTTCTCTCACTTCCCCTGTGGAAAGTGAGAACACCTCAAAATCTCCTGAACATCACTTGGAGGTGTATTTAGGACAACATTGGTAGAGAGTTAGTTGTATATTGATCCATTCTTAACCACCCAACTGATTAATGGTTTAATTTTCCATAACTGCATGTTTGACTCTAATGCATCTTGTAACATTATGGCACTGGCTGTGCTAAATGAACTCTATATAATAATAACTACAACATATGGATGATGCCTTGCCATGAATTATAGAGAATTACCTATTGTTGACATGGTTAAATGACTAGTGGTTTAGCTCACACAATACCACAATAAATTCTTGAGTATGGATATTGTTATTGTAGATTGTCCACCGAAGTGGGGTATGTTGTTATCTATAAAATAGGTTTCTAGTATTGGGGATAGTGTTTAGATGGATTTGTACTATGCCATTATACTTCTAGATGGGAAGATGGTTCACCTAAATTGGGAGCCATAAATGCTTCATGTCTTAGAAGATCCCAAATATTAGTTGAATGAAGTGTTATATATGGATATAGATATATGAAACTTTATGGGGAGTGTTGAGTATGAGGAACTACCTACTAAATTTGGTAATATGGATGAAGACTCCATCTAGACTATGCATTATGATGGATCATGTTCAAATATTGGAAATGGAGTAGGCTTATCTTTTATTCCCCTAAAGGCCAAGATTATAGATACTCCTTCTAATTATATTTTGAGTGCACAAAAAATATTTTAGAGTATGAATCACTCCTAATTCGCCTTCGAATCACTTGTGAATATGGACTCAAAAATTTATTGGTCAAGGGTGATTCAGAATTATTGGTAAAGTAGGTCCAATCTATTTACATCACAAAATAGAAGAGACTAAAGTAGTACTAGAATGTTTTATGGGATTACGTGGAATGTTTTGATGATTTCAATATTGAGTATCATACTTTAGATTTTAATCAGGTGGTAGATATGCTTTTAAAGAGGGATTTAGAATATAAAGTTGAACATAGAAATCCCTCTTTTGAATATGAGGTTGAGGTGTTGGTAAGGTCTTCTATCCTGAACAACATTGATCATTATCAAGTATTTGATGATGATGATCAAATAAAAAGGTTTTTGTGTTGTATAGATGAGTTTGAAGGAACCATTACAAACCTAGACTCCACGGTATAGGTCTATGATGGAAAAGAAACCTTGTTTGGAAAATAAGTTATCTAGTTGAAGAATAATACTATCCCTAGATGATTGGTTAGTATTGACGCATATTTTGATAGAGTTGATAGAGTTAAATATATAAAGTTTTCTATGTCAAAGGATGTAAATGAGATTAATAATAGGACTAAGGATAATCCAAAGAAGATCTGGCTTGACACCCACCTGAGTAAGAAAGAGAAGTAAGAATTTATCAAGATTTTAATTAAGTATTAGGACTATTTAGCATGGTCTTATTTAGAGCTAAAGGCCTATAGGGAGGATTTATTTTAGCATGTTATCCCTCTTTATCCTAATACAAAACCATTCTACCAAAAATAAAGGCCTATTAATCGCATCTTTCCCACCAAGATGTAAGAGGAATTAAAGAAACTAAGAAATGGTGGGGTCATTTAAACCATTAGGTATTCATCATGGGTGGGAAATCTAGTCCCTATAAGGCAGAAAAATGAAGACATCCAATTCTATGTTGATTTCTAAAATTTGAATGAGGCTTCACTAAAGGATAAATATACATTGCCTAATATGGAAAACATGCTTCAAGATGTTACTAGTTATGAGTTGTTATCAACTTTGGATGGCTTTAATGGTTATAAACAAGTAGTAGTGAAGGATTTTGAAAGGTCTAAGATTTATTTCACTATCCCATAGTTCACCTATGTGTATGTTTGAATGCCTTTTGGCTTAATGAATGTAGGTGCCACTTTCCAAAGAGTAATGGATGTATCCTTTTTTGGATTAATCAACTAGTTTATTACAGTGTATTAGGATGATGTTATAGTATAATCTAAAAAAAGGGATGACCACTTAGGGCACTTGGAATAGATGCTTATCAGATGTAAAGAGTTTGTAATTTCCCTTAATCTTAAGAAGTGCCACTTTGGAGTACAGAAGGCAAAGTTATTGGGGCACATTGTATCTCAGCAAGGTGTGATGATAGATCCTAAAAGGGTAGAGGCCATTGATAAAGTACCCATACCATAGACCAAGAAAGCTATTAAATCTTTCTTTGGCTAGATTAACTTTGTTATGAGGTTTATTTCCAATTTTTCAAAGATTACTCTTTCTATTACTTCAATGTTGAAAAAGGATAAATCTATAAAGTGGGAGGAAAAGGATAACCAATCATTTTAGGACATCAAGGTAGCTTTGAAAACCACCCCAATACTTGTCAATCTTAATTATAGAAAATATTTCTAGATATTTTCATTTGCCTTCAAACATACTATTGCTACAATGTTGCTACAAAAGAATGATGAAAGTCATGAACAACCGATTGCCTTTTTCAACAAGGCATTATAGGGATCTGAGATGAACTATACTATAATGGAAAATAAAGCCTTTGATCTTTTAAAGGATATCAAATAGTTTAGATCCTATATTTTGAGTTCAAATATTTTGGCCTATATTCCTCACACTATGGTGAATGACATATTAACTTAGAATGAGTCTATTGACAAAATATGCCGATGCGTCAATAATCTTAAATATTATGACCTAGAGATATAGACTACTAAGTTGTTCAGGGGCATGGGTCTCACCAAGATGATGACTAAAACCAACTTACAGGATATAGAAGTGAATAATGTATAAGGATTTGTTGATATCCTATAACCTAAGTACAACTAGTCTTCATGGTATAAATATATAGTCTACTATTTTAAGACTCTAAATTTTGCTCCGCACTTAGATAAAAATCAAATGAGGAATTTGAAGTTAGTGTCCCAAAAGTATCTTCCATTGTAAGATGATCTGGCTTGGAGAAACCTAGATGGTGTCCTCTTGAGGTGCTTAGTGGAACATGAGATTTATTCATTGGCTACAAAGTTCCATAGTGGTGTGTGTGGCAGTCACTTTTCTCCTAAATTCATTACACACAAGATTATAAGGGTTAGTTATTGGTGTCCTGTATTATTAAAAGATGTTTCTACTATGGTAAGGATATGTGAAGAGTGCCAGTGATTCTCTGGGAGAATGAAAGCATCCAAATCACTTCCCCTATAATTGGTTTATATTGAGGGACCTTTCAAGCAGTGGGAAATGGACTTCATGGGTGAAATATTAGATGCTTCAAGTAATAGACACAAGTGGATTTTAGTGGCCATTGACTACTTCATAAAATGGGTTGAAGCAATCCCTACCAAAAAGTCAACCCACTAGGTAGTCATTGATTTCCTTTTGAATAATGTGATTTGTCAATTTGGAGTGCCAATTAAAATTGTCTATGATAATACCATGTGCCTTAGAGTAAAAAAAATAGTTACATTATGTGAATATTATAGGATTGATATATCATATTAATCCAATCACAATTCATAAGGAAATGGGCAAGATGAGTCCAGTAACACAAAATTATTGAATATTATTAAGACTTTGGATGCCAACAAAAGGAAATGGGGTGAGCAGTTGAAGTTTGTTGTCTAGGATGATAGGTTGACTTCTAAAAGGTATACTAAAATAATCCCA
The DNA here is from genome assembly GCA_037957365.1 of Torreya grandis. Lineage (NCBI taxonomy): Eukaryota > Viridiplantae > Streptophyta > Pinopsida > Cupressales > Taxaceae > Torreya > Torreya grandis. Next base: position 51,059 of record JARHVA010008427.1, read on the forward strand.
TTTGAGCTTGTTTATGGATCTCAATCCCATTTTAACCCTTAATTTATAGTTACCTACTTACCAATTCATGTAACAAGTAGTTGAGGATGATGAAGTATACCACTACAGGGAAAGGACCAACTAGATCATAGAGCTTGATGAATCTTGTAGACAAGCTCATGAAAAACATTTAAAGTTAAAAGAGAGGATAAGAAATATATTTGATAAAAAGGTCACCCTGAGAGCTTACCAAATTGGTAATTTGGTCCTACTCTAGGATAATAGACATGAAGATAAGGGAAAACATGGTAAATTTGATTCCCTATGGATGGGTCCCTACACCATTGATAATCAAATAGGGAACCATACATTTTATCTCAGAGATATTGATGGTGAAATCTTAAAACTTCTAGTTAATGGTAGGCACCTTAGTTAATTTTTAGATTAAGTCCATGTTAGCTGATGTAAATATGTACATATTTTATAGTCCCTTTTTGTTTTGTTGCCCTATTTGGGGTTGTGTTTGTATAGTTTGTGTTGAATTCTTTATTATAAATTTATTCACCCATGGTGTTTTTTCCTTGACTTTATCGCAAATTATTTGACTCCATGGCCCAATGGATAGGCATCTTGTCTGGTGTTCTATATATACCCACTAAGGTTCCACATCCTTGAGTAGGAGTTAATGTTGGATCCCAAACCTACACCAAGTAATTTTTCCCTTTTTAGCACCAAAAGATTTGGGAGGTTGACATTTTTTATGTTTTGATATCTTTTTCTGGGGTATTTTTTTTATTTTCTAAGTTTTTTGAGAATCTATGTTATTTCCCAAATTGCACTAGAGAAATTGGGTCCTTATCCATAAAAGTTCCCAATTCTAAACTAGGTTGAGTATCAATGTTGAAGTCATTAACCCTAGTTATTTATGTCTCTATATTTTCCTTTAAAATGTCATACTTGTCTTTTGTATTATTTTTGTCAGGTGAGAATGTTCCTTTCCTTAGAGTTTTTGAGCCTTTATCATGAACATAACATTTGAAAGAGATAGGTCTTTAGGATTTTAGTCTTGGATAAAAGCTTTAAAGTCTTCTTTTCATTAGACATTTTGTCTACTCCAAAAGTTTCAAAGGAATTCCATACATTGAATTTTTAGTCTTAAGTGTTTTTGGATTATTTATTTTAGACTTTTTATCTGTGGTAAAAATTTTGAAGGTCAATTTCCCTTTAAGCATATCTCCTGCATAAAAAGCTTGAAGGAATTGAAGGTTGTCTACCAAAAGGTCCAAAGGGCACTTTCTAAAGATGGAAGACACTTTCAATATTTCTTAAGGAATTATAAGGTTTGACCAAAGTTTTCACAATGGGAAGATCCATTAGGAGAATATAGAAATGTTTCCAAGTCTCCTTGCATACATTAATTTTATACCTTATGCTTGAATAAAAAATGTTCTAGGCCCTAGATGAAATTACCAAATTGCACCTTTGATGTGTTTGGGTTAATGAGGTGAGGAATTACCTAATGATCCAAATAAAAGACATGTGGCTATCTCAGGGGACTAATAAGTCTATTTTTGAGGGTTAGATGGATCTCACACCTTTCCTATATCAAGAAAGATGGTGCAAAGGTAAAAAATGGCTGAGAGTTTGAGCCTACATCTAAGTTGGAAACATGGTGGTTCCTTGAGGTTTGATGAATTTTAGGCCCTATTTTAATATTACCCCACTTACCTTTTGGTAGGCAAGGTGAAAGAAGTCTCTAGGGCCCAAATGCCCAGATTTCTAAGGTAAAGTAATGACATCTCATAGATCCTTAGGGATTTTCAAGCTTTGGGCCCTTTTTGAAGATTGCCTTACCTCTTGGTGGGAAAGGTGTAAAAAGCTCTTGATGGATTGAAAAGTGATAGAATGAAAAAGTTTTATTATATGGATCCACTTTTTTCAAAAAGGATTGCCCAACATAAAAGAAACATTTGCACCATCTCTCTCCTTTTTTGAAAGAAGCTTAAATGACTTAAAGAGGGTAGTTAGTAATTAGCCTCTATGATTAAAAGCATTAATAGAAACCTTAATTTAAAAATTTAAAAGATTATAACTAAGGTAGTTCCCTTCATTCATATTTACCTTTTACATTCAAAGCTTTTACTTGCATCTTCGAGCCATTTGTGTGCCCTAGCTATGTGCCATGCAAAAGGGTGATTACGATGAATTATTCACAAATTTTTTTAGCTTCAATTGTATACGACCCTTAGGATTACTAGTAAGTGGTCCTCTAAATCCTTGTATTGTTTTATTTGAGGATATTTAATGCTATTTTTAGGGTTATCATAGTGAATAATTTATTCAAATTTAAAGTATTGCATTAGAGAATTAGGAAAAAATGGTAGCTACTTCAACATCTATCAAGAGCAACATTATTTCTATTTTATATGAAATCAAAGATACAAATGTTTAGGGATTATATTTTGTATTATTATTAAATATATTGCATCAACCAAACCTTCTCTTAGTAGTTTCCAACCTTAGCATGAGTTATATCACCCCTGTAGTAGCATTCCCTTTGGCTACCCCATACCTAGAGTTAGTGATTGCATGTGCTTGAGTATAACAACTTGACACCATGGCTATCATCAATGGAAGCCAATTAATCATCTAATCCTTCACTCTTTTAGCCCTTATAACCATTCTTGGTATCCCTCCCTAGCTTAAATGTATCACACTCTCTTTGGAGGAATTCCAAGAGTATGTGGAAAAGAATGAAAAGATAATATGGGGCATTATCAACTCATGCTAGCTAATCAAGAAAAGGCAAAAGGTCTCAAGAATTTCTAAGAGTTTAAAATTGGTAGAGTTAAAAGAATAGATCTAGTATGTAATTTCCATGGTATCTAGAATTTATGGGATGCCCATCATAGAGAAATTTGAGCCTTAGATGTTTATAGTCTTAATCTATATGTTGGAGTAGTAGAAGAAGCTGGACTGGGCTACCATTTTATGTGATAACCTACATAGGTAGATGATGTAGCTTAAGGTAGTAATTCATTCAAATGAGAGGCTCATAGGTACATTTTATATGTCTTATTATCTTATGTATATCATTTTGCATAATAGGACATTCCAGGGGCTCACCAAGAATCCCAATGGAATGAGAATATATGAGATTTATCTAGAAATTACTCTACATGGCTTCAAGAAAAATATCTATAAGGTTTAGAATTGTTTCTTCAACACTATGATGAGTGTCTTATTTCCTCTAAGGAGCCTCAACAAAATGTCCAAGGTGTCCAAGGAAATAATTGAGAAGTATGGCACCTCGTACATCCAATTTAGGAAATTCACGCATATTAGGATAAGTGGTTACTCAGGGTCTCTCCATAAATTACCAAGATACCTAGATGATATATTGGTACTGATGAAGTTGAGCCACTAGATGGTATCCCCATATGAGATGACTATGGTGAAAAAGATAAATAATCCCTTCAAGTTTCTAGTTGAGATTGGACACTATTCATGTCCTTTTATTGTGAAAGAAAAGGGATTAGAATAAGAGATGGGAAAATATGTGATTGAGAAGATGCCACCTAGACACAACAACCAATGTGATTTTGAAGTAATCATATTATAAATATATCTATTCTAATTGAACCATCGAGGAGGAAATTAAAAAGCTAGATGATATGAGACTAATAGTATAAGAAGTCATTGCCTAAAATATGGATCCCATCACAAATAACATGGAAGATGATAAAATGACACTATCTATAGTGTATAGTCAATCCAATATTGAAGCCTAATCCATCTCACAGGTGGACTTGACTACTAAGAAAAATGATTCCATTCTATAGACAACCTTTGCAATCATGAGAATAACCTTCAGGTGGTTAAAGGAACATGGGGTTGATCTTGGTGAATATGATACCCATAACCTCTAAGAGCTCAGACAAGTTTGGGAGTTAAATGGTTTCCTCCTAGATTATAGTGGTGATCCCTCATCTCCAACAACAGTAGAAAAGGGAAAAGGGAATTGCAAGGTTGGTGATGTTGACTTCACTAGGGCAATTGATGTGGAATCCATATCCACATCATAGTCCAAGGTAGGATTGTCATTTTCAAAATTAAAAAAATTGTCTAAAAAGTGGGATAATATTATCACTAACAAGGTTACATTAGCTAGTACCACCCTAATATCTATTACATTAGAAGGAGCACAATGGCCACTCCAATGATCAATCCAACTATAGCTCCTCTTGCTTCACTAGCACAATAGCCAACCATTATCCTTCCCCCAAAAATTTATTTAAGGAAGAGAGGAGGTGAGGAAGGAGAGTAGCCCAAGAAAAAAAGAGTCAAGAGGGCTCTACAACTTCCAAGTGGGTTTTTGATGAAAATGAAGGAGGTTGTGTTCAAGGATCTACCTTCCAAGGAACTCCCCATACATATAAAAGAGGATCAATCCTCATATGCCTAGAGGTTGATGGATATGAGTGATGAAGAATACTTAGATGAAGGTAGGCCTATTGTTGAGGTGATGAAAAAATAGAAAGCATTCACTTCTATACAAGTAAAAACTAGGTAGAGGACTCTAAGGGAAAGGCCCTAAACCCTAATGAAGGTCCTAATGATGGGTTTATTTTCAAAAGAGGGTCCCTTAGGAGTAGAGAGTAAAGGTAATGAGGAAGAAATTTTAGCCTCAAATGATACTATATCTTTTGAAGATGTTGTGTAAGCTAGATTTGAGGTGGCCATGCAAGCTCAGGCCCCTTAGGAAAGGAAGCTAATTCATCAGATACAAAGACATTTGTTGAGAATTTCATCACTCAACCAACAAGCCAAGGTGATCAAGGTGTAATTGAATAAATCTGATGAAAAAGATGAAGTAGAGTTGATGTAAGATATTTAGGTTACCACTGACTCTAAAGTAGTGGTTAAGAAAAGAGGATTACAAGAAGCTTTAGAGGTATCACAAGTCATCCATTCCCCTCCAAAGGTGTTAGGTTTAACATTAAAGGAGAAGGCGAGTACATAAAAAAGTGGGGGAGAAAACTTGAAAATAGCTATCCTCACACATATAGAAATAAATCAAGAATTAGATCAATCAAATAAAAATACTGAGGATGTTACTTTAGGAAAAAATATTTCAATTAAAGTACCTCAAGGTCTCCTTCCTCACATCATGATCCATGATCCAATCCATAATAAAGTTCTAGAGGCCATGATTGGTGAAGATTTACATGAAGGAAAAAAGGAGGTCACCATAGCCTCATCCATACCTAAATCTTAAGTAAATAAAAAAGGTAAAGTAGTCATGGAACTTTATAGTTAGGAATTAGGACTAAGGACCTCCATTAAAAAGTTACTCAAGGAGTCTCATTAGTTTGGGTTAGATTTTGAAATTTTGGAGCAAATAGAGCCAAACCTAGAAGGGGAACCTAAAGTGAACAAAGGTGGCGAGGATTTGGGAAGTGATGAAGAGATAAATTAGTTCATGTTAAATTCATAACCCATTCCTATGGCACTTCTTAAATAAAGTATTCCCTTAACACCACCATTTACTATCTCAAGGCCTACATCTATGTCTAGTACATTAATGGGATTCCAAATTAGACCCTTTCTTTGGGTTGAAGAATAGGTCACAATGAAGGACATTATTAGCAATGTTGGGGAGATAGATGTAGTGAAGATCACTCAAGAATATAGGGCCAAATACTCTAAAAAGTCTATAACACATTCTAGGACCACATTGACTACTATAGGAGCAAAGAATGTGAAGATAGACATACCCCCACCAGATGCTTTGAATAAAGATGCTCCCCTTGAGAGTTAAATTTTTTATAGATACATTCTAGGGGAGCCATCAGGGAATGAGCTAAAACATAGCTCATATGTTTTGGTAAACATGGTGGCTCATAGAATGGATAAAGACAAGACACCATGAAAGAGTTGAAGGCATAGAATTAGGCTATGATCTAATACTTGCAAAAGTTACTAAGTGAGCCTTAGGCAATAAATCTAACTTCTATTAGAGATCCATATTTCCCTCTCTTATCAATAGAGTCATTATATATTTTTTGAATTGACTATTTGAAATCTAAAGGGATAGAAATAGAAAAATGGCAATAAGATCTACACACCAGGGCTGAAGAAATAAGCCACTCAGAATGTAAATGCTTGAATGACATAGTGGACAATAAGAAGGATTTTGATTCTCAGTTATTTTTCTATGAGGAAGAAATCAAGAAGTGGGAAGAGGTCCAGTAGAAGATGGATGAGTCTATAAGATGGGCACAAATACTTTGGTAGCTGAGAAGATCATTGATTTAGGTGATCATAAGATGCCTAAGGAAATTCAATTGACAATCAAGGATCACTTGATGATGCTAAGAGATGGCATCTTCTATTTGAAAGGAAAATATTAGTCCCTCAATACTCCAACCAAATAGATAGATGTTTCATTAAGGAAGATGGTGAGTATTGATGGTGCAAATGATTTGGAGGAAGAGGTAGTATGCACTACTCTAAAAAGGCTCATTGATGCACCACAAGAGTCCTTCAATGTTGATAAAATAAATCAATTGGTGTCACTTGGGAAATCTTATGACCATCTTAAGGAGTTTATTGGATGAAATTAGACCATGCTTTAGAAGATTACTACCTAGCTTGAAGAATACTAAGTAAAATTCAAATATCAAGCAAGCCTAGACCAAGGAAATCTTACCCTGATGCTAGAAGGATATATAAGGTATAGGAACAAGTTGGAAAAATATTCCATCATCTAGATCGACTCTGGGGCACAACCAAATATTTTAGGTTTTATGAGATGGCACCACTCTTTTATTCGCTTCCCTCCCTTCTTCTTCCTTCTCATTTCCCACTGGGAAACCATTATACTTGGCCCATTAGTGGCACATCCCTTTCAAGTTAGTTTTTGTGTAATCACATGGATGAGAAAGGGACATTCTTGTTTGTTATGTAAAATAACAAAGGTTTGTTTTTTTCTTTGTAGGATCTTCCTCCATGTAGATAAATGTAAATATTCTACCAAGGTGGAGGATCAATATTACCATCATCATAGGATCATGATCATATCTAAGGAATCATGTTTGTTACAAGGTTTAATAGATTCCAAGACTATGAAGGAATATTCCAACTAGAGCATCTTTAGGAACATTATAAGCTTAGCTAAATTATATAAGTAAAGGGGTTTTGTCCCTTTACAAAGGTTGGTTAAATTTTTGAGTCAAGAGCTATAGCCTTAAATAATTCTCTCTATGTGATCCTTATGGTGCCAAATTGGTTTCAATTTTAAAATCATTAACAAGCTTTGAGAGAATTATATATGTCTCACTTATCATAGAATTGTTTTTCACAATGTTGATCTATTATGTTATTTAAGAACACATTGTATTAATTTTCAATTTAATTGATAAATGAAATATTTTCATGGTTTCCATTCTCTTTCTTTTGCTGAAGCATAGTGCTCTAGTTTACATGTTCAATTGATTGGTAATCTAATGTATTCATATATATGGTGGTCATTTAGAGAGTATATCTAGATTATAAAATCCTTTCTACTTTCAAATTTGGGAATAGGGTGTTAATATCCTTTTTAAAGGTAGTTATGGGCTCACATATTCAATTAGAAGGGGTTTTTACCACTTGTGTATGATTTCATCTCATTTGTTTTTGACTTATAGTATATTTGTTGGTAAATATGGCATAGCCATTTAGTTTAATTTCTTTATGATCATTTGTTAACCTTCCACTTTTATTTTTATTAATTGATAATCTTGTCCTACCTTGTTTTACCCTACATATAACACACCCTTTGCATATTTAAAGTGTTATTTTCCTACAGATACATAAACATTATGTACTCAACATGTGTATGCCTTTTTTGTTTTAAATATTAGAATTTCAATCTCTTATACATCCCTTATATCATTAAACATTGTTAATAATGAAAATTTTAATCACATTCATATCTATCTTTAATATCTTGTGCCTGGCATAGAACATTTGCTCATTCTGTGTGATAACCCTTCCTAGGTGGATTGTGCAAGCTTGGTTGTGTTCTAGTCAAATTTATATTCCCTTATGTTAATAATCCCCATGAATATTTAATTTCAAAATCTCTTCATGTGAGAAAGCTACCACGTATGTCCTCTCACCTTGGTTTAGGTAGAGCTAGAAGTAACAGGGAACTGACCATACCCTTTGTAGATGCCTCCTAGTCATTTTCTCTATTCAATCCTTCCCTGATTTCAAACCCATCCCTAGATAAAATGAAATTATAGTGGGTTTTCCATATTTACTTACCATTTATCTCAAGTGTGTAAGGGTAGGAGATAGAGGTGTATAAATGGGAACCAACAATGCATACATGAAAACATACATACAAACACATGAGGCTTGCAAGGTAAGCTAAGGGGACATAATATAAGGGGCATGGGAACATGTCACCAAGTATGAAAAATAAATGCATACAAGGACATGTTCGAATGTCCACATATGCAAAGAGAAAACAAGTTTGGCTTAGATCCACATTGAAGGACATGTTTAAATTTTTGCATACACAATCAAGAAGGTATACATAAGGACATAGACAAAAGTCCAAAACATACACACAATGAAATGAATTGGTGTATAGTTGTATAATAATGGAATATGAAAATTCCCTCGAGTAGATGTAGAATTAAAGAGATAAAATCATATCTAAACTAAAAAATCTAGAAATGAAAGTACACATGAACATGTGGTACAAATCCATATAATAAAAAAGATGTACATAATATAATTCTATCATAGGGGTAGTTGGAAAAACATTTGTGTACTATAGGAGGATAATTATCAAGGTATAAGAAATGTGAAATTTGTGATATTAAGTATATAAAATATAACCTAAAAAATTAGAATCTATGTAGTATGATGCCCCCAATAGGTGAATGTATCAATGCTAAATTTGTGTATCTATGTATCTACCCCAAATGGGTATATAGTAGATAATCTAGATCTATGTAAAGGACCTAGGTCTTGTAGTAATCTATAACACTTGAAAGGAACACATTAAACATGTATGTGTGATAAAATTGACTAGATTAGTATAGATAACATATATAGTACCTAGAAAATAGAATGAATGTAAACATGAAAATGCATACAATCTAAATTTTGTATTTTTTGATAAAATATTTATATGTTTTTTAATTTTTAAACATATTATATTTTTTTGTGTTTTCTAAGTATAAGCTATGTAAAAGTAACATGAAAATGAAACTATATACAAGGAGAAAGGTAATAAAAACTATATACAAGTAATGTGTAAGTAAATGAAAGTATATGCAAATTAAATGTAGTGCCTCTATAGACCTAAGAACACATCCATAGGATGTGGATAGTCAAATCATAGATTTGGTAGGTCATCCAATGACAAATATATAATCTACCCAAACTCAAATAAATCATCATCATTGTGATCATCATACCATGTTTTTAGTACAAGTATAGCCTTATCCTTGGTGTTATTCTGGATTTTATGTATCCAAATAACATGTTACTCTAATATGTATGAAACCTCATGTGTGGTACCAAGATAGACCACATTTTACCTTGAGGTATTTGTATGAAATATATGGTTCTCATTTGTGTCATCATGTGGAATGTGAATTGTGTGTCCTCATAATTTAAATTTAATCATCTATTTTTTCAATCAACTATGGAATTCATTACCTATACCATGTAATTCCAATTGTAACCTATGTGTAAGTTCATGTACTCATGTTGAAGATTAGTGTGTTGACCACCTTTGGCCACATGCAACTGGTAGTGTGATATGTACTAAGGAGTCTTGATAATGTATAACATGATGTATCTTAGCTTCCTAATGTCTTATGTACTATAATAATGATAATGTACAAGTGTTGGGATTAGAATCCTCATTTATAGAAACATGAGGGATGTATTGGTCCTTAATGAAGGATCAAATAGTTGAGGGATCATTCTATGAATATCTATGTGAGTGAAGAGCCCATCATGGTGCTTGTATTGGTGGAGGTAGAGGCTGTGTAATCTAGATGGTGCCCTGAGCCCTAAATTTATTTAATTTATATTGTAATGTTGAGCATGTATCTGTATCATGTCAATTAATCCTATGAAAATGAAAAATGGGTCTATCATCCTATTGTGATAATCTGATAACATATCTATGGTAAACTTTGGGTAGTTCAATCAATCCTATATTAAGTAATATTTATAAAATTTGGCATGTTCTATCCTATGTATTACCTACCTAAATTTGGATAATTGGATCAATATCTATACATGTAACCATATGTACTGAGTATATATAAAAATCTAACTCTAATTTCAAATGATTTTTAGGCCTATATCTATAGAATTGTGAACTAGTGGTGATGTATATGTAGGAAAAGGTATGAGTGCCCTCGAATCATATCTATACTCTCAAAGTCCTATTGGTTTGAATCTCAATCCACATAAATAATCATCAATATTCATGGGTGTTATGTTTTCATCGATGGTGGTCTCAGAATCTATATCTGAGTTTTTGATGTATGCTTCATCTAAGTTAAAAAGTAATGGTAATTATGTTTTGTGAATCTCATCAACCACCATGGGTAGTGATAAATATGTTTTAAGAGGATCAGTATCCATCATGGGTGGATATAATGGTGTTGTAGGAGGATCTAGAACTAGTGTGGGAATAATGGTACTAGATTCCCTGATCTCATATGTATGAATTTATTTTATAAGAATGATATGAGTTAGGGACTCTATGATAACATGAGGTGTCCTATATAAATATATACTCAGGGTAGTATGCTCAGTGACTTTACAATATATAAATGGTTGGTTATTATATGAATATGTCTATAAATATCCCTCATGTAAAAACTTGACATATCCATGCAAGGTAAAGGGTATAACCTCCATGGCATGTATCCAATGTATCTTGAGTAATAAATTATAATGAAAATGATTAGGCATCACCTAAAACTATGTGGAGAGGGTTTTTGGCCCAACCATGATATTTAAAGTAATAGAACCTAGTTTCGGTTGGGGAATGTCATCAAAATCTCAAATGTTCTTACATATTTTTTGAATAGATGCTATATCAACCCCCATAGTCTATATAAATATGAGGTTGCATATGTTAAGACCTGAACCACTATCAATTAAAACTCATTTAATAGTGGTGTTTTTTATTTTTACCTAAATGAAGAGTGATAAATTATAATTAATAATTGTTTTTTAGGGAAAATCCTCATTACCAAAATATATAACATCCTTAATGTTCATGATAGATGTAAAATAAGTTGGGTTTGTATCTTGATGTAATATCCCCATATGGAATATTTTCTAATTTATGGAATCTAGTAAATATCTCTCACAAATACTGAATAAAACATATAATCTAAATACTAAACAATGAACTAATTTCTAGTTCACAAAATAGATTACATATAATATGTCTAGAGACAATGATCATAAACATCAACTCGTACATAAATTGATTCAAATGATGATTTATGTATATAGATAACACTTACATAAATTATAAGACCCATAAATCTCTCCACCCTTACAAAGATGGTAACATCAAAACTATCTCCACAACTATACTTAAAACTCTATAAAATCCATAAAAACTAGAAGAACCCCACACAACTTCATTGAAGGAACTACACACAACACACATATACTAGATCTGTAACTTGGGATCACCTTCACAATCTTTGAGTGATATTTTCCTACTAAATCAAAGGGGTTTCATCCTTTGATCCAAGAAATCAATGGGTTTTCATCCACTGATATCAATATTCAATGGGGTTTCATCTAAGGAAGATGGTTGAATGAATATAAGTTTAAACAATGTCATGAAGACATGAAATAGACATATAATATGGTAAAGATAAATTTATAAGGATGAAACCATGAATAAATATAATTAGAAAGTAGGAGAGAGAGTAAAATTCATGGTAAAGATAGAAATATGTGACCCATTTTGGGATCAATATTGATCCATAGTGGCAAGCTTATCCCATTTTAAAAGAGTTAAAATCACAACTCCCACTTTAGACAAAATCATCCCCACTTTAACATGCCTCCAAAACTATGCCCCACTACCACATGTGATCCAACTCAAGAATATTACATATTGTCGCACTTCCCAAGTACACATAAGATTCTTAGATAATTTATAATCATATTTTGACCTTTGAATATAATGTAAATCACTAGGCCACCCTACGAATGCACCACCTTCTCACCTTCTGACTATTTCCCTAAGGAACAAAGACATGTGGGGCACTAAAGTCTATAAACTTATCCCTAATGGAATGTTATTCCCCACTCTTCCAAAGCATATTTTTCAATGAATATTATCTCTATGAGCTATGACACATCATCTAAATCCACCTTAGCACTCTACCATATCATTAGTTACATCAACATCTACATCACCTATCATGTCACCATAAATAGTGATAATGAATACTGCTTGTGAATAGTAAGTTGGTAATAATACTTGTGAATAGTGATGGAGAAATATTAAAATTAGCTAATTTTTCATAACATCAAATTTATTGAAAGGGGACATGACAAATCCTCCATTCCCAAAATTAATTATCCACACACAATTTCAAACCATGATGCTTAATAATCATTGTGTCAAGGTGTTGCATCCAACTATAGGTCCCATACAATCTAGAACTTGTACCTGTCAAGTGAGCCAACTTCTACCAAAGATCACTATGTAAATAATCAAATGTATTTGTGCCATAAATATAACTATAATACCCATGTAATCTACATCCTATACTAAGATCATAAATAAATCTCAATAGCTTCACACCATGTGTCTACTACACCACTATGATAATCATCTCATGATCACCCATGGTTATATTAGCTATCTAGTAATTTTTGTGCTTGGAATAATAAGTCTCTCTACAAAAATGACATTGGGGCCTTCAAACTTATCTGGCTCAAGTCTTCTCCTTTTTTATTTTCACCTCTCTAAAATGTGGTGAGTGTCCTCTCAACCATAAGATCCATTTCAAACTTTAAAAATAAATGTCTCACACCTAGACCTAGATCCCATACATTTAAAAATATATGAATCTTTTCCTTCTTGATGTTAGGAATAATTCATCCATCTTGTGGTATTACATCCTTATTGAATTATCCTTCATACACCCAAGTCTTTTTGGAGATTACCATACCATCAACATGAATGAAATCACAATTTTTTACCTCCTCTTCTTTGGGATGAAAATTACTCCAATAAGTGACTAAAAAATATTCTTTCTTGGATTCCAACTCCCAAGTGAAGTCTCCCACAAAATTCACAACATGCAAGCTCCATGTTTCATTGAATCCTTCAAGACTCATGATATATAAGTCTTTACATATATCTTGTTTACAAAAAAAGGTGACTAATTACCTTGCCTTTATGATGCTAAGAATTTGTTGTGTCTCCTTCATGAAACTTTCAACTTTCTTATAACCTGATCCAAAACACCATAACAAGCTTAGTCATAAAATTTTGGACATAAATAAAGAACTTAAATCACTTACCCATATCTAGCATCAATCTTCGTGTATGGACTATCTCCATTTGTCCATCACTCATGATCTTGTCTTCAATTGTGGTTCTTGGCTCTCATAATTGATCTATAAACTATGAGAAATTATATTTTATAATGTGGTTAAAAAATGCAAAAACCAATTTTTAATTCCTCATAGACTTCCTTTCATTCCAATTACAAGATATGGATAATTCAATAGTAATACCTATATCTACTTTTACCCTCAAGAGACTACATCGATCCCATATGAAAGAATAATTTGGAACTTGTATCAAAGAGTCCCAATGACCTATACTGAAAGTCATTTATCTTACTCTATCACCCATTTTTGTATGCTTTCCATGATGACAAATTTTTTACAATGACATAGGTAGAAGAAAATATGAAATATTTTCATACCTTTATCTAAAAATAGAATGTTCATCATCATACATTTGGCTCTAATTAGAATGTTCATACTCATACCTTTGACTACAAATAGAATTCTCATCCTCATTTACCAAAAGAGAGTTTGTTGAGATATCTTCCACACCCTCATTTCTTTGGCTTAAGATTCCCAATTTAGGGCTAACCAAAGTATTCTCCTCAAATGTATATCCCTACCCAATTATATCTTTCAAATCAATCAATGGCTCACCATTTCAAAGTTTGAGAGGTAGTGTAGACTTGATGCATCTTCCTACAACTTGATTTATTCACATCTGGAAAGTGATGCCTTTTGATCCTTGACTTCAATAACCTTTTTCTTGACATATATACTAATTAGAAGTCAATAAATCATTTTTTATTTCCATAGAGTTTTCCCTTCAACTTCTATGGTATGGAGTGCGTCTAGTTCAATTCTTTCTTCCTTATGCAATAAATATTTCTCCTCCTTAGCCACCTCTCAAGGCTCCATAATTTATTCTTCAACCTTCTATTTATTCAAAATAATTCTCTTTGTTACTATATCCTTTATCTATGCTAGTTAAACCTTATAATAATTTTGAAATTATTGTAGTAATTGTATCTTTAATTATTCAAATGTCTTCATCTTTATTGCAACAGTCACATACAAATGTTCAAATTCCTCAACTAAATATGTACAAAATGATTATTTCCCCAAAAATGTTGGCAGGATACACGGGTATGATACCATTTAAATATCCCCAAATGGGATATTTTCTAATTTATGGACTCTATTAGATATCTCTCATGAATAATGAATAACACATACAATTTTAATACTAAACACTGAACTAATTTCTAGTTCACATAATAGATTACATATAATATGTCTATAAAAAATGATCATAACCATTAAATCTTGCATAAATTGATTCAAATGATAATTTATGTATACAATAAACACTTGCATAAATTATAAGACTCACAAATCTATCCACACTTACAAAGATGGTAACATCACAAATATCTCCACAACTATACTTTAAACCCTATAAACTCCACATAATTGGAATAAATCCACACAATTTCACTAAAGGACATATAAACAACACACATATACTAGATATACAACTCTGAATCACCTTCACAATCTCTAAGTGAGATTGTCCTACTAAATCAAAGGGGTTTAATCCTTTAGTACAATAAACCAATGGATTTTCATCTACTGATCTCAATATTCATTGGTTTTTCATCCAAATAAGATGGTTGAATGAACATAAGTTCAAATAATTCCATGAATACATGAAATAGAGATATAATATGGAAAAGATGAATTTATAAGGAGGAATCCATGAATAAATAGAATTAGAAAGGAAGAGAAAGTGGAAACTTCATGGTGAAGGTAGAAATGCAACACCATTAGTGGGATCACTATTGATCCATATTGGTAAGATTATCCCCTTATGAAATAGTCAAAAAAAAAACTCCCACTTTAGACAAAAGCATCCCTAATTCCACATGCCTCTAAAATTGTGCCCCACTCCCACATGTGAGCCAACTCAAGAATAGTAAAAATTGTCTCCCACTTCTTAAGTGCACATAAGATTCCCAAACAATTTTTTAATTATATTTTGACTTTTGAAGATCATGGAAATCATTAGGCCACCCTAGGAATGTGCCACTTTATCACCTTATGATTATTTCCCCAAGGAACAAAGACATGTGGAGCATTAAAGTTCATAAACTTATCCATAGTGGAATGATATGCCCCACTCTTAAAAATTAGATTTTACCATGAATATTCTCTATATGAGCCATACCACATCATCTAAATCCACCTCAACACTATGCCATAGCACCAGATGCATCAACACTTGCATCACCTACCATGTCACCATGAATAATGATAGTGAATAGTGCCTGTTAATAGTAACTTATGACTAGAACTTATGGATAGTGTTGGATAAATATTGAAATTGGATAATTTTCCCTTAACATAAAATTTATTGAAAAGGGGACATGACACCTAAGGCAAAGATGTATGATTTAGTGTTTTAAAAAATAATATCTCTAAATATGGTTTTCTTTTGAAGTAATTTTAATATATAAATCTTAGCTATTATATTTCTCAAATGATACACAATATCATATGTCTGTGTTAATCCCTAGGTCCCATTGTATTATTTTTGGGATGAGGTGGGATGGTGTGATTACATTGTTCCTATATAATCTTAGGAGGCATCCAATTTAATCTAGTAACAACTCAAATCATACGTTTTACTATTACTAAGGTAGAGTAGTAGAGTTGGGTTGGGAATAAATGTTGTCAATTAGTCTAGGTGGAGTAGGTATAAAAGGAGTCTTCTAAAATTATTGTCATCAAGTAATAACTAAAGGTAGATAAAAATTATCCATGCAACAATACTCTCTATAAAATAGGAGATCAAGAGGAGGTGGATTAATGTGTGATGTAAGATGAATTCTAATGTGATCTATGAGAGGAGTGACATACATGCACATCATTATACAAATGGTAAGTATTAAGTATAGAATAAAAACCACCAAAATTTGTACCAAAAAGTATAAAATTACTTTCATCATAATAATCATGATGAAAGGCCAAAAACTAAAACTAAGTAAAATTTTAAAGTAAGAAGGGAAACCCTAATGGTACACTAGGGTTTTTAGGTAACATGTTCAAGTTAAGTTGGGTTCACCAAATGATTTAAATTTTAAGGGGATTATGGAATGTGAAACCCTAGGTTGTTAAAGTGTTGGAATAATAAATTGGGAAATGAATATAAAAATATAAAAAATCACTAATTTGTACAATAATTAATTTAACTAATTATTCTATAAATAAAAAATAAATTATAATAGATTTACTTAACTAGAAATTGATTAAGATGGACAAGTGATAGGATAAAACTAGTACAAGGGCTATGTAAGATGTTGTGAATAGGAACTAAGAGTCAAAAACCCTCTTAGAAAATAGCATGGTCCTCTAGATAGTAACATACTATGTTAATGTCCTCTGTGTTGCACTAGTGTCCTTTTGAAAGTAGGGATAATGAAGTTCTAGGTGGACCTTCACTTAGTTGTTGGGAGTCTATGTTTATATGCATAAATGTTGATTCACTTTATATTACATATTTTAACTTATTTCAATTTCAAATCCTATGCCTCCATTTTTTAAGGTATTTTATGAACACAAGTAGAAAAAGAGTGAAATTAGCAGGGTAGTCTAGACATGACCTCAATACCCCATGTATTAAGCATTGCCTACATACCAATACATAGAAAGGTGACCAAACCTGATTTAGTTATCCAAATATAAGTTTTAGTATAAGTGTATGTTAATGCTAGTATGAGTGTCAATTTGAGTGATTTTAGTGTGACTTTAGACTTAATATCTAAGTAATCTAAGCTTTGAGCTACTGTTGATGGGTGTATGTATAATTAGGGTAGAATATGGATCATTGAATTTGATTTGCACCATGATTTTTTATTTTTTTGAGTATTTAAATTTGATTACCATCTAGTGGATAAGTGAATGAAATTAGTATATATAGCATTATGGTTCTTGTCAAGATGTGAACTAGATCTAGACTGATCCTATGGATGCTTAGAGAAATGGAAAGATATCTTTTAGGGGAGTAAGGAGCAAGGGAAAATTAACATTTCCCTTTAGTCAATATCATAGTATACTATATTACAAAGGATTGCATTAATGTTCAGGTGGTAGAGACGGTTGAAAATGAGACTTGGGTGCCTAGGGGTGATGTAGTACTGCTTTTGGTATAACTGGGAATGGATTGGACTCACACAAAAGTTAGAAACTGATCAAGAGAGGCCCTAAGATAGGCCTAGGGGTAAGATAGCATAAGTTGGTCTCAAGTGACACTCATTACACTAAAATGACATTTTAGATGACTACATTCTAATAATAATAGAAAATATTAATATATTACAAAAAGAGCTGAGTATAAATTCCCTTGAAGTCATAAAAGAAATAAAAAGTAAGGATAATTATATTGAGAATATAAAGAAAAAATTCACTATGGTTTATGATATGATAGCTAAGATTCTATATTTTATTCCTTTAGCTTGATTTTATTCATTTATTTTAAAGGAAAACTATTTAAAGTTGCACTATTAGAAAATATGGCATATTTTTAATGCTTTAATATAACTTGACCTAAAAAATGAGGTGATGTTTTATTTTCCTTTTTTTAATAGGAGAAAATAATGCTATGTGAAGTCAATTTACATAAATTGGTATTTAACTTGGTCTTTCTAAATGAGCTCAAGTGGATTCCTAATCCCTTTGTGGGAGATATCTTACTTAGGTCTTTTCTTTCTTACTTATAGAATGAAATCAAATATGGGCATGGAATGAAGGAATATATGATTATAGAGGAGTCCTTCCTTTGTTATTGAGAGTGGAGTTTTTAAAACGCCTCAATGTTCTTAAATAACTTGTTAAATTGATTGGGAATGATTAGATAATGGAGAATGTATTTAAAATCAAACTAGAGCTTGTGGCTATAAATGATAGTATGTTGACCAAAATAGAATCATAGGCATAAAAAAATTGTTATCTAACCTTGGGGAAACTTCATAACACTATTAAAGTGAAAGATAATCCTCACCATATAATTTGAGAGATGTCAAACTAAGGACCAATATGTATATGAGGTTTATGTGAAGTATTGGTAGTGATTAGATTGTTTTGAGTTTTTAATACCCATTTTTTGGGTTCCCTTTACTTGATTGGAAATATAAGTTATCATTTTATAGGGAAAAAGAAGTCAAGGGATGGTTGGAATTTGAAAAAAATCATGGTTATTATGCATGCTTGGAGGGTTATAAACCCTTTGGGTTTAAAATCAGAGTTAAGCATTTTTTTAAACTTACATTAACTTGAAAAAAACATCATTAATGTAATTAGTGTGAATAACCTTTTGAATAAATTTATGAACTATAAAAAATATTGACATAATAAAATAAACTTCAGAAATTAACTCTAAATAATTCAAATATGTTATATGGATCACAAGCCACTTTAAAGAGGCAACCTCCTTTGAGCAAGCTCAATACAATAATGTTCATGAATGCCTTAATTAGACCTCAATACTTCCTTAAATATTAATTCTATTCTAGAAACTAATACTTCACGTGCATGTGGGATAATTCAAATATGCTACTTACTTAAATACTAATTCAATTCTATCAACTAATACTTCCCATGAATGTGGGATAATTTAAATATACTAAAGGGATAGCTTACAAAGTATATACATCCATAGTGACTAATAAATGAAAATAAAAGGGTAGGACACACATTCCTAACATCACCTCCCCCTTAGAAAAATCTTTGTCCTCAAAGCTTCAGATTTGGGAATCATTACTGAATTTGGAATATTAGCTCCCATGTGTCATCTTTGGGTGTGCCAATGGATTAATACTTATGTGATTTAGTGGGAGTGAAATTGATGGGTGCACCTATCTAGGACAACTTCTAGTTTGAGAAGGATAGATCCTTCATCATCAAGTTTGGGTAAAATTATATGTACTCTGATGGTAGGTACAAGAACTTTATTCAAACATGATACATGAAAAACTGGGTGAGTATGGGAGGAAGGTGGAAGCTCCAACTTGTAATAACTAGATCTAATCTATTAGAGAACCTTATATGGCCCATAAAACATTAGGGAATTCTCATGACACCCTTTTAGTTTCAAGGATGATTGATTGTATGGCTATAGATGAATAAAAACCATATCAGTAGGTTGAAAAATGCACTCAAAATGGTGCTAAATTGCATATTGCTTCATTTAGTTCTATGTTAAATGGAGATTATCCCATAGGATGATAGGAATCTAATCTTAATGGTAGAGATTAGTGTCAACTACCTGAACTAGGGAACTACTAGGTGTATAAGGGAGCTATGTTGGGGGTGCTTAACCATAAACTACTTTATATGGAGTCATTTTAGTAGAAGTGTGGTATGAGGTATTGTACCACCATTCTGCAAGAAAGAGCCACTTTACCCACTAGTGTTGTTAATCTAATGCAAAGAAATCAAGGAATATTTCCTAGCATTTGTTGATGATTTCTATTTGACCATTAATTTGGGGATGATACCTAAAGCTCATATTTAG
Source organism: Torreya grandis (assembly GCA_037957365.1). Classification (NCBI taxonomy): domain Eukaryota; kingdom Viridiplantae; phylum Streptophyta; class Pinopsida; order Cupressales; family Taxaceae; genus Torreya; species Torreya grandis. The sequence continues at coordinate 71,190 of JARHVA010008427.1, forward strand.
TTATGTGCATGTGCATTAAAATAGTTATTTCCAAACATGGATAGTGAAATTTTCACCATGATTAGAGATAATTGACTAAGGGATGCCATGAAGATAGAAAATTTGATCCAAGAAAAATTGTGTGACTGTTAAGGCTATATAAGGGTGGTTAAGAGCACAAAAATGACTATATTTAGAGAGACAGTCGACCATGACTAGGATCACTATTTTATCACCAAATTTATGGAACCCCTAAATGAAATCTATAGAAATATCAGTCCAGATCCTAGTAGGGATGGGCAAGGGTTTGAGAAAATTTGGAATAATTATGGTTTCACCTTTGTTGCATTGGTAGGTATCATATTCATCCGCCATCTATTTACTTTCACCTTTCATCCCCTTCTATAATTTTTTTTGACATGGCCTCTCATATGTTTTGAGAAATCTTGAGTGTTCTATTGATTTAGAGGCATGGATTTCATAGAATACAACCCGATCAATGTATTTTCTATTGGGAAGAACTTGTAACATAGAGAATCACCATACCATAAATAATGTAGTACTACAGAGGGGTTAATGGTCAATTTTTGAATGAATTGGTATAAATAGGTTCATGTGCATACCCTTAGTGTATTGATTCTAACCAGTTTGGAATGGGAATAGAGATGGTAGGAAGGGAAGTCTAGTCCTCAAATGTGTAGGAGAGAGCATCCACCACTACATTATCTTTACCCTTCTTGTAAGTAATCTCATAATCATATTCCATGAGTTTGTTAAACCATTATATTATTTCAAGGATGAGACCCATTATTTTAGGAAGTATTTCAAACTTTGGTGATTAATTTTAATGTAAAAATGATTCCCAAGTAAATATGACCACCATTTTTATACTTCATGTAGAATGGCCATAATTTATTTTTCATATGTAGACAAAGCCAAATTTTATACATAAATAGATTTTCTATTGAAAGCAATGGGATGACCTTCTTAAAGAAGAACAACATCAAGGCCATTACCACATGCATCACTTTAGATGGTGAAATTTTTGGTAAAGTCTGGCATGGCCAAAACTAGTGTGATGCACATAACTTGTTTGAGTGCCACAAATTCTTGGTTAGCTGAAATATCCCATGTGAATGATTCCTTATTAAATAATGAAGTCAAAGGAGCCATGATCTTGCCATAATCCTTAATGAAAATTTGGTATTATCATGTAAGGATGAGGAATCCATGAAATATCTTAAGGGTCATTGGCTGAGGCCAATGTTGCATGGCATTAATTTTATCTGGATCCATGTAGACCCCATCAACTAAAATAATATGCCCTAGATATTCAACTTCTTCTTGACTGAAGGAACACTTAGACTACTTGGTAGATAATTTATTATCTTCCATAATTTGTAATTCCATGATGTTGGCTATGTTCATCCTATGTGTGATTGTAAATCAAAATATCATCAAAGAAAACCAAAGAAAATTGATGGGGGAAAGGTTGTAAGAATTTATTCATTAGGGATTGAAATGTTGAAGGGGTATTTATAAGTCCAAATGGCATGACCAATAATTCATAGTGATTCTCATGAGTGTGGATATCTATCTTTGGAATTTAATTAGCATGCATGAAGATTTGATGATATCCAAAATGAAGATCCAATTTGGAGAAACGTTTTACCCCATGGAGCTCATCAAGAAGCTCATCTATAACCAAAATTGGAAACTTATCTTTGATAGTGAGGTACTTAAGGGAATAAAATTTAATTTAAAGGCACCATGACCCATATTTTTTATGAACAAGATGCACTAGGGATGAGAATGGGCTGGTGCTTGGGTGAATAACTCTAGACAGAAGGAGTTCCCATACTAGCTATTTAATCTCAATTTTTTGTAGATGTGGATAGTTGGTATGGATAGATTCTAGGTGGGATGATTCTTAGAAAGAATGGATAAAACCCATTATATCTATAAATATAGTTTCATGATTATCAATAATGGATTACAAATTAATAGGGTAGTTAGTAGAAGCAGGGAGTTGGAGTTGGATGGAGTGCAGCTGGGCAATGATCCCATGTGATTTTTTCTTTAGAATATTTTCCATGTAATGGGAACTAATGATATTAGAATATCTAGGAAATAGCCCTTTTAAGGTGTGTCTCTATCAAATATCAATGAATTTCATCCAAATCTTAGATAATTCCTATATAATAGGTCTCAATTTGTGGAGCCAATGTGCCCTTATGACCACATCACATCCCCTTAAGGGTAGGGAAAACATATTTGAGCAAAGAGTGTAATCACATATAAGGATATGCACATTATAATACTTCCATTTATAGGGAAATGTTAGCCCATTATAAATCATGACTTTAAAATTAGAACAAGGGTGTATAAAGTAATCTACATGCTTAACAATATAGGGATCAATGAAATCATGTGTGTTGCTAGAGTCAATAAGAATTATAAGAGGAATATTATTAAAGAACCCATTGACCTTTATGGTTTTAGGGGTGGTCACACCTAGGAGTATATGGAGAGAGATATTAGGTTGGGTTTCCTAATCCATGGAGTCATCAGAGGGTCTTTTTTCTGCTTGAGCATCTTGAAACTCTTGGATATCAAGCTTGTTGTCTTATTCTAGTAGTGATTCCACATATAACAAGTAAAACTTTTGTGTGATGTACCAGTGACCATCAAACCATTTTTCATCATAATTATAAAAAAATCCCTTCTCTTTATGATCCCACATATCTACCTCAATAAGGCACTCGACCAGTGTGGTTGTGGCTAGTTACTGGTTTGTTATGTTCTTTATGGGAAGAAAAGTGGGAAGTCAACATTACTTGAAAGTTTATCTTCTTATAACTTATCCAAACCCAAGGCATCCATAAATTTAATGGGATGAACCATTTTAACCTATAATTATATTTTATCTTTGATTCCACTAATAAAATAACTCTTTAATAAGTCATCTGAAAACCTTTCAGTGTGACTAACTAGTTTTTCATATGTAATCTAATAATCAGGAATTATGCTTATCTAGTAGAGTTTGGTGAGGGTTCCTATAAAGTCCTAAAATTACAAAATACTAAACCTAACCAAAATAAGGATGATTTTTTTTATAATTAGTTTCATCATTTGACTTGAGAGACCAATGGTACCATTTAAGTGCTTCTTGTTCCAAGTGAAATGAAGCAATTAGGACTCTATTGACAAAATGAGTATTGTGAAGTTTAAAGAATTGTTCTACTAATATATCCATCCAGTAGGATCTATACCATTAAAATATGGAAATTCAAACTTAGGCCCATGTGATGTGTGTGGAGAAGATATATTATTCTCTAAATAAGACTTCTTATATAACCTATTAAAGAGAAGGCTATTCTGCTAATTCAATCCATGTATCTTGTTAGTTAACTCAGTAACCTAGGATTTCAATGTGTCAAGTTCTTCCTCCATTATTTTTGTGCCTGTATGGGTGACTACCATAGCCATTATTTTTTTTTAAATGGATAGAAAAACAAGTTTTAAGATAGTTAGTTAGACACTTTTTTAATTTGGACTAAAGTGGAAGGGGTAAACATACATTTATGATTTTTCTTGTATTGTCTAGGTAATTTTGAAATTGAAATAGAAAAAATGGAAAATTTATCCAAGAAGGAAAAAGTAGAAGAAAAGTTATAGGAAAACTATGATTTTTTTTAATCAAGAGGATAAAAAATGAAGAAGTTATGGCAAATCCCCAAAAAAATTTAAAAAATGAGATTTGTGGATAATGGAAGTGGAATTGGGAGATGGGACGTCAAAGAAGAAAAGGTGAGGAATGAAATTTCAAGTGTCCTAGTAATTTTTTAGGATCAATAGAGATAGAGATGGATAGATATGATGAAAAATGAAAACAAAATTCTTGGTTACTCTTATCAAAAGTTTGTCATTAGGTTTGTAGTTACCACTATGCTCAACTGTAATTACTTCTATTGATAATATAAAACTAATTTTTCTTGGTTACTCCTATTAAAATTCTATCAATAGGTTTATAGTTACCACTATGATCAATTATAGTTCTACTGATAATCTACATAAACTAATATGTTTGATATGGGCCCCAAGTTTGTTCAATTGCCTAAAGGTTTTAATAAATATTTCTAGACACCAATGCTATTTGAATGAGTACTTCTCTCTAAGAATTTTTAACCATAGATTTTCCCCTAAACAACACCACTTAATTTACCTCATGGGTAGGAACTAGTTAATTAGGATGGGACCATTACCCTTTTCCTTGGTAGGTCCTCTCAATGGGATATCTACTTTGGCGTTCCTATGGTACTCTTCATAATGTGTTTTAGGTCTATATGCCCAAGTAATTCCCATGGTTATGCAAAAGGGTATTTTACCCATATTTGAACCTAAAAACAAATATGTAAAATTAGATACAGTGAATTTTTTTTAAATGGTGAAACTCCTAGAAAGCCACTACTACAAGAAAAAAAATCTCCAAAATATAGCTACATTTTAAGGAAAGTGCTTTGATACCATATGTGAAGAACCTTCTTCACATATTTATGAATTATAAAAAATATTAGAATAATAAAATAAAATTCAAAAATTAAATCTGAATAATTCAAATATGTTATATTGATTACATGCCACTTTAAGGGGGAAACCTCCATTAAGCAAGCTCAATACAATAATGTTGATGAATGCCTTCATTGGGCCTCAATACTTCCTTAAATACTAATTCTATTGTAGCGACCAATACTTCTCATACATGTGGGATAATTCAAATATGCTACTTACTTAAATACTAATTCTATTCTAATGACTAATACTTCCCACACATGTGGGATAATTCAAATATACTAAAGGGATGACTTAAAAATCATATGCATCCATAGTGACTAATACACTAATAATGAAAATAAAAGTGTAGGACACAGGTTCATAATAACTAGTGATTATTGTCTATTATTTAAATTCATCTAGTAACAATTATTTGGTTACTATAAACCTACTAGTCAATGCACTGATTCATTTAGGTATCAAACAATTATATAACAATTATGAGGTATGAAACCTATCATAACATCTTAAAATATATATTTTAACTACATTTACAATGTTTATTACAAGTACAACCACTATTGTTATAATATTCAATATTAATTATAATCTATACAACAACTAATTGTATTAAATAAATCATATTAGATTGTAAAACATTACAATTTTCACCCCTAAATATCAAATATAATAAGTATAATGTTCCTCAAAACATATGATCATCATAATTAACTCAAATAATTAATACAATAGCTGAGTAAGAATCTTATAGTTTGAACTAGATGTTAGAGAGGGAGAGCATCATCGAGGTGTTTTACCTCTAGCCATGGACCATAGATCCTCCACACACCTCCCAACTTGGGAGTGGCCTTACCCTTCATGGAAGGGTATATGAAATAAGTGTGGATATACAAAATTCTACCAAAACCCATGTGTTTTAAAATTACTAATACATGTAACTAATCATAGAGACTATGGAAATTCATTCTTATAACATGACATCATACATACATGTAAACTAGATTAAATAGGTGAAATAACAATGTTTTTATCTATAAAAAGTAATTTGGAAAAATATTTCATTATAGTTTTAGATCATATAGATCAATCATTTTCATGCACACATACTCTCTTATATTACATGATAATCAATCATCTAATACCAAATGATAGATAAATGTGTTGCATTACAACTATACCCATATAGCTATCAAATTCCATTGGTGACATGCATAAGACAACATATCATAACACAATTTACAAAATATGATACTGCATAATTATAACATAATCTAACAATAAAATTCAGCATCAATTCATAATTTACTCCATGTTAAGAAAATATATTTGTTGGGTTAAATACAAAAACTTTCAAGATTTTATTACATACAATATTACTCAATTGCCTAGATCAGAATAATTGAATTTACAAATCTTTATCAAAATATAATTTGTAACCCATAGATTAAAAATAATCTAAACATTTACTTGCAAGTTAAATAAATAAACATGGAATAATAAGTACATCCATAAAATAGAGAAATAAGAGATGTCGAAAAATAACATACAAAAATATTGACACAGTATTTAACATGGTTCACCAAAATGTTGGGCTAGGTCCACCAAGAAACTCAACAATTCTTCTATTCAAACTTCCAAAGGAATTTATACAAGTGCCTAGTACTTCATACCCCTTAGTCCCTATATTATAGCACTCTAGAAACACCTTTGTTTGAAGATAATTTTTTTCTTTCTATCAATTACTACTCAGCTCCATTCATATTTCATTTACAATTCACTCCTTCATTAATTGTTCTACCTCTTTTCCCACTTTTAAAGGATGATGACTAAAAATAAGGAAGTATAAAATCTATTCTAACTTCCTGTAGTTACAATCTATTAAAACTTCCTTGAAAAATAAGGAAGTACAAAATCTGTTCTAAATTCTTGCAGTTATAATTTGTTACAACTTCCTTACAAAATAAGTACAAATTTATTACAACTTCCTTGTATGATAAGGAAGTATAAATTTGTTACAACTTCCTTCTATTACAATGTTTTATAGATATTAAAAACAAACTACTTTATTTAGTCATATAACTATGATAGTGATTTAAAGGTTGTTGACAAATCATCATTTGACTATCCTCAGGTTTTTCTTGCATTCAATCAATGCCTATAAGAACATCATTAACAATAGACCTTCACGGCCCTACCAACATAGATATGTGGCCAATGTAACCATGAACACATATTGCTTATATCGATTCACAACATTAAAACTAAAATTTGACATTAACCTATTCCTGTCAATTTATAACACTTATATATAGAAGCCCATAACACCGATCAAGTTACAGACTTTCTACTTACAAGTTACTCATAGAAACTACAGTCTTCACCTACAAGTTACCCATAGAAACTTCAGGTTTTCACCTATAGGTTTCCCATAGCCACTATAGGTTTTCACCTACAAGTCTCTCATAGCCATTGTAGGTTTCAACTATAGGCTACCCACAACAACTGTAGGTTTCTTCTACAAGCTACTTGTAGCAACTATAGGCTTCTTATACAGGTTACCCATAGCAATTAAATGTTTATTCTATAGGATACCCATAGAAAATATAGGTTTATTCTAGAATCTACCTATAACAACTACAATTTTTAGGCTTTCCATTAAAATAAAATGAGGCATTATGTTTCCACATCTCTAAAAATCTCCCACTTGGAGACATAAGGATGCAACACCAACTTCTGTAACCTCCCACTTAAACTTAGAATTACTAATTTCTTCTTCTTCAAGCTCATGCTTGAAGTCCCACAGAAGTTGAATGTGCCCTAAAATTCACTATTACAATTACCTTAGTAAGCATACCTTCAAGATTATTCTTTGAGTGAATCTTCTTGAACCTGAACTGCCCACTTTCTAAAATTGTACATATAAAGTGGTAATAAAGCTCTATATACTTTGTCCTGCTATGAAAATTAGAGTTTTTAGCCAAGTGAATAGAACTTTGGATATCAAAACATAGAGTGTACCCATATTTATTCACTCCCAACTCCTCCAAAAATATGCTTAACCACAACAACTTTGTACTTGCTTCAGTGCAAGCAATGTATTCAACCTCAATGGTAAAAAGTGCAACTTTTTGTAGCTTAGAAACCCATGAGACTGTAGTTCCTTCAGTTATGAAAATATTGTCATGTCCCCTTTTTCATGGACATTGACAGTCTTGATGATTAGCCTATTATGCGACCTTCGTAGGCTAATAGGATGGATAGAAGGTCATAATGGAGCTTGGATTGACTTTGATTCACAGGATTTCTACATTTGATTTTTATTCAAGGTATTTTAGACACATTTGGCATGAGCTCCTACTTTTTAGGGATATTTGATATGCAGCGGAGCACCTTTATTGTGGTATGGTTATGTGCGGAATCACTCCCTGATTCACTCGCTTCGATCGGTTCGTGGATCCGACATGTATTGAGGGAGATATTAATATTTGATTGATTTAATCAAATATTAATTATTTAGCCTATTTTTAATTAGAAACCCTAATTCTAATTTAAGAAACCCTAATTAGGGCAAGCATATCTTTTGAGGGTATAAGGGTTTCTCATGGAGGCCATTGTTGAGGAAGCCATTGATTATTGATTATTGATTTTGAAGAATTTCTTCTATGAACACTGAACCTAGGGTTCCAGGATTCCATTTGCATTGGAGAATGTTCCCTCTTCAGTGTGTGCAATTAAGAGGTTGTGGAATATCAGCTGATCTATTGCCAAATTGAGAGATAGCTTCATCCAGAAGTTATCACAGAATTTACAGGGTTGAGAGATAACTTCACACAGAAGTTATTACAGATATTCCAGGTATTTATTTCTTTATGTTTTGATTCAATAAATTATACAGCGAGAGATCTTCTATGCTATGAGCATATATTTTTAGATCAAGGGTTGAAAACAGGGAAGTTGTGCTTAATTGGCGGCCATACAAAATCTATACAAGTCCGTACAGATCCACACAGACACCAACATCGGTTGACAGAGAGCTTCCAGATACTGACATCGGCTGATTGGAGACCGACATCGGCAGATAAGGACCTGCAGTGACCGACGTCGGCAGTATATCGACCGATGCCGGCGACTGTGTGTTTGACACAACAGGCCGAGACCTTCCAGAATTCAATTTGCACTTCTAGATTTGCAAAGCCAGGGTTTTCAAGACTTTATTTCATATTTATATGCATAATAGAGGACTGCAATTGTAATAGTTTAGAAGGACAAGTGATAAGATCTGTGATTTACTATTGAAAAAACTATATTATTGTTATCATTCTGAATTTATTCAACTAAAATTACATCTTTGTTCAGAGTTTTTTGTGTTGCTATATTTCCTGTTTGGAGGGGATATTACAGTGGTATCAGAGCTTTAGAGCATATATATTCCCAATTGGTTGGGGATATCATAGTGGTATCAGAGCTTTAGAGCATATATATTCCCAATTGGTTGGGGATAGCACAGTGGTATCAGAGCCAAATTCCTGCCATCCTGTTGGGCACATCAGAGCTAATGTCTTGCCATCCTGTTGGGTAGTTTGGGTAGATTGAAGCAGCAAAGTATCATAATGACTTCATATACTCAGAGTCGGTGGGACTATGATATGAGGAAGTTGGAACTCAATTTGAAGAGGTTAAATGAATCTCTTTCATATCCTTCATCCAAAAACAAACCCATGCGGTATATGACAGCAAATGATGAGTGGGACTTATTACCTCCTCATGTTCAAGAGAGGATGACCTTTGATCATTTTGTCAAGCTGAGGAGAGAGCACTATAGATTACTTAGACAAGAGAGCAGCATGTCCCATAATTATTATGATTATGAGATAGGATATAGTGAAGATGAGGATGAGTTAGATGCTTGCACTCAGAGTATAGAGCTGTGCTCAGATGTTAGTGCCCTGAGGGTTGATGATCTCTCAACTATGGCAGAGATTGTAGCAGAGTCCCAGGATCCTATTATTGCAGATGATACTCAGGAGAATGCAGTGGACAATTTTGAGAACTTAGTTTCACCAGTTGTTTCTTTCTGTATGGAAGAGTTAGACAGTGATGCTACAGTTTTTGATACTCCATCTGTTGATATGAGCTTTAACGTTGATTTACATAGTATGGATGATCATTTGTATATTGAGGTGGTTGGTGGTGAGTACATTCCTACAGTTGTTGCTGAGGAGCATATTGTTGATGCTGATACACATATTCAGGATTTGGGAGTACCTAATTCTGATGAGCTTGAGATACTAGTGGAGTCGAGTCTCCAGATTGATTATTCTCACATGGATGACAGTGTGGTACAGTTGGTTGTGCCACCTTTACAGAGAGATCAGTTGGGGTGTGTGGGGGAGTATGTTGATGCCTCCACATATAATTTTTACTGCACTGAACCATTCATGGAGTACTTGCTAGATAGTGCAGGTGTTCGTCTGGACTCACATAAGATGACAAAAGGTGTTCTTGTCCAAGGTTCTAGTGCTATTAGCAGATTGGGTGAGGAGATTTTACGAACCCTTTCTACTATATTACCTTACAGGGATGTTGAGGTGATGTTTGTTGAGCCGAGATTGGAGCCATCCATTGAGTCCCAGTTTGGCAATAGTGTGCTAGTAGCAGAGTTTGGGGGTTCTTACCAACATCATACGGTGAGGTATGCTCCTTATTTTCCTTTGCATCTAGAGATTAGTTTTGGTGTCAGTGACTCAGGTACCAATGATTGTCATATCCACGGTCCAGTTGGGTGTGAGTATCAGTTAGATAGGGACTTGAATTTTGATAGGGTTGATATTTTAGTTGGCTTGAGTCCCTCATAGTGGTTTCTTCTACCAACATCTACAGTTGGTCTTCAGATAGTTGTTTGGGTGTCGAGTGCAATTTTTCAGTTGCTGATTTTGATACTGTTGATGCTGTTGATGTTGATGATTTATTCACATGGGTTGATTGGTGACATGATGGATGTTACACAACTTTTTCCTTGGGATCCAGGTGGATTGAGTAGTTCATTGTTTCGAGATTGCTTGGGGACAAGCAATTTTTAGAGGGGCGGATTGTCATGTCCCCTTTTTCATGGACATTGACAGTCTTGATGATTAGCCTATTATGCAACCTTCGTAGGCTAATAGGATGGATAGAAGGTCATAATGGAGCTTGGATTGACTTTGATTCATAGGATTTCTACATTTGATTTTTATTCAAGGTATTTCGGACACATTTGGCATGAGCTCCTACTTTTTAGGGATAGTTGATGTGCAGCGGAGCGCCTTTATTGTGGTATGGTTATGTGCGGAATCACTCCCTGATTCACTAGCTTCGATCGGTTCGTGGATTCGACATGTATTGAGGGAGATATTAATATTTGAGATTTAATCAAATATTAATTATTTATCCTATTTTCAATTAGAAACCCTAATTCTAATTTAAGAAACCCTAATTAGGGCAAGCATATCTTTTAAGGGTATAAGGGTTTCTCATGGAGGCCATTATTGAGGAAGCCATTGATTATTGATTATTGATTTTGAAGAATTTCTTCTGTGAACACTGAGCCTAGGGTTCCAGGATTCCATTTGCATTAGAGAACGTTCCCTCTTCAGTGTGTGCAATTAAGAGGCTGTGGAATATCAGCTGATCTATTGCCAAATTGAGAGATAGCTTCATCCAGAAGTTATCACAGAATTTACAGGGTTGAGAGATAACTTCACACAGAAGTTATTATAGATATTCCAGGTATTTATTTCTTTATGTTTTGATTCAATAAATTATACAATGAGAGATCTTCTGTGCTATGAGCATATATTTTTAGATCAGGGGTTGAAAACAGGGAAGTTGTGCTTAATTGGCGGCCATACGAAATCTGTACAGGTCCGTATAGATCCACATAGACACCGACATCGGCTGACAGAGAGCTTCCAGATACCGACATCAGCCGACTGGAGACCGACGTCGGTAGATAAGGACCTGCAGTGACCGATGTCGGCAGTATATCGACCGATGCCGGTGATTGTGTGTTCGACACAGCAGGCCGAGACCTTCCAGAATTCAATTTACACTTCCAGATTTGCAAAGCCAGGGTTTTCAATACTGTATTTCATATTTATATGCATAATAGAGGACTGTAATTGTAATAGTTTAGAAGGACAAGTGATAAGATCTGTGATTTACTATTGAAAAAACTATATTATTGTTATCATTCTAAATTTATTCAACCAAAATTACATCTTTGTTCAAAGTTTTTTGTGTTTCTATATTTCCTATTTGGAGGGGATATTACAGTGGTATCAGATCTTTAGAGCATATATATTCCCAATTGGTTGGGGATATCACAGTGGTATCAGAGCTTTAGAGCATATATATTCCCAATTGGTTGGGGATATCACAAATATATCCAATGGTAGACATTCTACCATCCAAATAACATACCATGTCACTATCCACAAAACCTTGTAACCTACTATTAGAAACTTCAAAAAATAAACACATACTAGAGGTTCCACACAAATATTTTAAAATCCACTAAACTGCTAACTAGTGTTGCTTACTAGGGTTAATCATGAACCTACTCACTACTCCCACTACTTGATATATGTTTGGATGAGTGAAAATCATAGCATACATTAAACTTACCATAGCTAAAACATATGACACCTTTGTCATATAATTTTTCTCCTCTTGTGACTTAGGAGACTGTGTCTTACTCAACTTGAAGTGACCAACTAAAGGTGTAGAAACAAATTTATAGTTATACATACCAAATCTTAACATCACCTTTTCAATATTTTAAAATTGAGTTAAAGTTAGTTTCTTACCCAATCTATCTCTTTAAATTCTCATTTTGAGAATTTTCTTGGCTGGTCCAAGATCCTTCATGACAAACTCTAAAGAAAACAATTTGTTCAATTCACTTATTCTCTTCATGTTATCTCCACACAACAACATGTCATCAAAATAAAGTAAAAGAATAATGAATTCTCCATTTTCAAATTTCTTAATGTAAACATAATGATCACTATGAGTATGAGCATATCCATGCTCCAACATGAAAGTATCAAGCATTAGGTACCATTGCTTAGGTGCATGTTTGAAACCATATAAATTTTCTAGTAATTTACAAACCTTTATTTCTTTCCCCTTTACCTCAAAACCTTCTTCTTGATTCATGTCGATTTATTCTTATAAATCTCCATGTAAGAATGTTATCTTCACATCCATCTATTCTAAGTGAAGATCATTAGAAGCAACAATACTTATATAGTTCTTATTGAGGTAATTTTGACAACAAGAGAAAATACCTCTAAGTAATCAATTCCAACATTTTATGCAAAGCCTTTAACAACAAGTCTTGATTTTTATGTTTTTTTTCCACTCTCATCTTCTTTTAAATGGAAAATCCATTTATTTTATAGTGCATTCTTATCAGGTGGTAAATCCAACAATTCCCATGTTTTATTTTTTTTCAAGGCATCCAATTCTACTTTCATGCCCTTTTCCCATTGTACATAATCTTTGTCTTGCTTAGCTTCTAAAAATGATTCAAGTTCCCCACTTTCAATTAGTAAAACATAAAATAAATATGGAGAATATCTATCAAGAGGTTTACTTACTCTTGTTGACTTCCTTACCATAGGTGTGACTAGTTCACTTTAAGCTTATCTTGGCCCAATATTCTTAGAAGACTCTCTTGGGTCATTAATAAATCTATTCTCACTCTCTGATTCTATAGAGGTAAATGGAGTATAATATAAGTTATCTTTTATTTCTCCCAATACACTTGAAGGTATGACAATATTTTCTTTACCAAGTGAACTTTCCACTTTCTTTTTTGCAAGTTGGTCCCTATACATCACACTTTCATTAAAGATCACATCACATGATCTCACAATATTTCTATCATCTAAACACCATAAAAAATAACCAAAGGAGATATCACCATATCCAATGGAAGTGAATCTCATCGATTCAACATCCAACTTATTTTTATTTTCTTTATCAATTTTCACAAATACTTCACAGCGAGAAAATTTTAAATGAGAGTAGGAAACACTTTTACCTATCCAAGCTTCCTCAGGATTTTCACCATCTACATCACTAGACGGTCCTCTGTTAATCAAATAAACATTAGTATGAACCACATCTTCCCAAAAAGTAGGGGGAAAACAAAAATGGATTTTCATACCTATAACTCTCTCCATAATTATTTAATTCATTCTCTCACTTACCCCATTCTGTTATGGAGTCCAAGGCACTGGTGCTTCTTTTTAGATTCCTTCTTGTGCATAGTATCTCCAAAATTATTTTGAGGTGTATTCACCTCCAATATAAGATCTTAAGCATTTTAGCTTCATGATTAACTCATTTTCTACAAGGGCTCTCCAAATTTTAAAGGTTTTAAATACATTAGACTTATTTCAGATACAATAAACCCATAACTTATGAGTTGCATCATCCAAAGATGTAACATAATACTTTGAGCCTCCCAATGATTGTATAGGGTCTGGTCCCCAAACATCAAAATGTACTAATTATAATTTATTTTATTTTATTTTAAGCCTAAAATTCTAAAAATAAACTTCTTTTGTTTACCAAAAACACCATGTTCACATAAATCTAAATTAATAGGCTTTAAGTTTGATAACTTCCCTTTCTTATGTAAAATGTGCATACCTTTCTGACTCATATGACCCAATCTTGAATTCCATAAATTAGTTTCTAGATCAAAATTAGAATTTAATGTAGTATTAAAATGAATAATGCAATTACTCAAATGCAATGTGCCTTCCTTTTTCCCTTTGGATATAGCAAGATTACCTTTTTTTACCTTCCAAGATTCTACATTGAAAGTAATAGTACATCCATCTTCTACCAATTGACCTACAAAAATAAGATTTTTGGTAAGACTTGGCACATGTCTTACTTCTTTGAGTATCCATTCATTTCCATTTTGTTGCTTGATCTTTACTGACCCTTTACCAATAATATCAGAGGGTTCATTATATCATAAGAAAACTTGGCCACACTTTCCAATTACATAGGTTGTAAAATACTTGGGATTGAAAGTAGCATGAAAATATGCCCCTGAGTCAATGATCCATGACTCAACCTTTGTATCACATGATAAAACTAAAGCATCTTGATACATAGTAGTAGTATCACTTGAGGTAATGTTTGCCTCTTGTTTATTATCATTATTTTGTTGTTCCTTGTGATTATTTTTAGGAGCTCAACACTGCATTCTCATATGGATAGACTTTCCATAGTTCTAACATAGAACACTTCTTCCTTTCGATTTGGATCTATGTTTAGAAGATAAAGATCATCCCTTAGATCCATGGCTATTATTCCATTGTCTATTCTTTTGTCTCCCTCTAGATTCAACATTTAGTGTATTTATTTTTGAAGTCTCACCAGATGTCTTCCTTCTCATTTCTTTAGAGTTATGACACTAAAAACATCTTCCATTTTAAGAGTATTACTCCCAAACACACTGTTACTCACAACCATCACAAGATTATTCCAAGATTTAGGCAAGGAACATAGTAACAACAAGACCTTGACTTTTTCATCTAGTTTCATTTTCAAAGAAGTAAACTAATTTGTAATAATATTGTAAAAAATAAGATGTTTAGCTATACTTGAATTCTCATTCATTTTTAGTTTGAATAACCTCTTCATCAGATACACCTTTTTTGTTGCTAAAGGCATCTCATACAACTTGCATAAGGTGGTCATAAGTTCTTTTGTAGTCTTTTATTCATATATATTAGAGGCAACACTTCCTCTCAAGCAGAGCCTTATGGATCCCAAAGCTTTTCTATCCAAAACATTCCATTCATAATTTTTTCTCTTTCCCTATCCTTTTGCCTTTCCATCAAGAAGTCGATAGAGGTCCTTTTGATACAAATAGTCAATCATCTGCATCTTCCATAGAATATAATTCTATCCATTAAACTTATCAACCACTCTTCTTCTATCATCTACGATTGTCCAATATCTCCTACTTGAGAAGATATTACTCTGAGTTTGAGATCCTGTAGAGATTTACATCTTGTAAAATAGTACACAAAACCACACAAAGATGGCTATGATACCACTTGTTGGGTTAAATATAGAAAATTTCAATATTTTATTACATACAATATTACTCAATTGCCTAGATAAAAATAATTGAGTTTACAAATTTGTATCAAAATATAATTTTTAACCCATAGATTAAAAATAATCTAAACATGTTATTTTAAGTTAAACAAATAAATAAGGAATAATAAATACATGCAGTAAATAGAGAAATAAGAGATGCTAAAAAAACATTCAAAAATACTGACATAGTATTTAAGTTGGTTCACCAAAATGTTGGGCTATGTCTACCAATAAACTCAAAAATTATTCTATTCAAACTTACAAAGGAATTTATACAAGTGCCTATCACTTTCTTCCCCTCAGTCTCTATAATAGATCACTCTAGCAACACCTTTGTCTAAAGATAAACTTTCTCTTTCTGTTAATTACTACTTAGATCTAGTCATATTTCATCTAAAATTCACTTCTTCATTAATTTTTCTACATCATTTACCACTTTTAAAGGGACAATGACTAAAAATAAGGAAGAATAAAATCTATTCTAACTTCCTATAGTTAAAATCTATTATAGCTTCCTTGCAAAATAAGGAAGTACAAAATTTGTTCTAACTTCCTACAATTAAAATCTGTTACAGCTTCTTTGCAAAACCAGTACAAATTTGTTACAACTTCCTTATAAAATAAGTATAGATCTACTAAAACTTCCTTTTATTATAATCTTTTATAGATATTAAAAACAAACTACTTTAAATAGTCATACAGCTATGACAGTGATGCATAGGCTATTGACAAATCATCATCTAACCATCCTTAGGTTTCTCCTACATTCAATCAATGCTTACAAGAGCATCATTAACAATAGACCTTCATGGCCATGCCAATATATATCTATGGCCAATGTAACCATGACCACATAATGCTTATATCGATCCACAACATTAAGACTAAAATTTGACATTAACTTATTCTTGTCAATTTATAATATCACTTATATGAGAATCCCATAACACCAGTCAAGTTGTAGATTTTTTACTTATAGGTTGCTCATAGAAACTACAGTCTTCACCTATAGGTTGCCTATAATAACTACAAGTTTTCACCTATAGGTTGCCCATAGCCACTACAAGTTTTCACCTACATGTTTCTCACAACCACTATAGGTTTCATCTATAGGCTACCTGCAAAAACTACAGGTTACAGGCTACCCATAGTAACTACAGGTTACAAGCTACCCATAGTAACTATAGGTTTCTTCTATAAGCTACCCATATCAACTATAGGTTTCTTTTATAGGCTACCTATAATAACTAGAATTTTTAAGATTTTCATTAAAATAAAATGAGGCATTATATTTCCACATCTCGAATAATTTCCAACTTAGAGACATAAGGTTGTAACACCAACTACTACAACCTCCCACCTAAACTCAAAACTATTGATTTATTCTTCTTCAATATCATGCTTGAAGTCCCAAAAAAGTTGAATGTGCCCTCAAATTCAATACTGTAATTACCTTAGTAATCATATCTATAGGATTCTTCTCTGAGTGAATCTTCTCGAGCTTGAACTACCCACTTTCCAAAATTATACGTATGAAGTGGTAACGAAGCTCTATATGCTTTGTCTTGCTATGAAAAACAATTTTTTTAGCCAAGTGAATATCATTTTGACTATCAGAATATAGAGTGTACCCATATTGCTTCACTCCCAACTCCTCTAGAAATATACTTAACCATAACAACTCTTTACTTGCTTCAGTGCAACCAATGTATTCATCCTTAGTGGTAGAAAGTGCAACAAATTTTTGTAGCTTAGAAACCCATGAGAACGTAGTTCCTCCATCTATGAAAATAAAGTCAGTGTTAGACCTTCTAACATCAAAATCACCTATCATGTCACTATCCACAAAACCTTACAACCCACTATTAGAACCTTCAAAACATAAACACATACGAGAGGTTCCACACAAATATTTTAAAATCCACTAAACTACTAACTAGTGTTGCTTACCAAGGTTACTCATGAACCTACTCACTACTCCCACTACTTGGGATATGTCTAGATGAGTAAAAATAATAGCATATATTAAAATTTCCATAGCTAAAGCATATGGCATCTTTGTCATATAATCTTTCTCCTCTTGTGACTTAGGAGACTTTGTCTTACTCAACTTGAAGTGCCCAGGTAAAGGTGTAGAAACAGACTTATAGTTCTGCATACCAAATCTTATCAACCCTTTTTCAATATATTTAAATTGAGTTAAAGTTAAGTTTTTACCTAATCTATCTATGTCAATTCTCATTCTGAGAATTTTCTTGACTGGTCCAAGATCCTTCATGGTAAACTCTGAAGAAAGAAATTTATTCAATTAACTTATTCTCAGCATGTTCGCTCCACACAACATGTCATCAACATAAAGTAGAAGAATAATTGATTCACCATTTTCAAATTTATTACTATAAATGCAATGATCACTATGAGTATGAGCATATCTATGCTCTAACATGAAAGTATCAAACCTTAGGTACCATTGCCTAGGTGCCTGTTTCAAACCATATAATTTTTTTAGTAGTTTACAAGCCTTTCTTTATTTCCCCTTTACCTCAAAACCTTCTGGTTATTTTATGTATATTTAATCTTATAATAAAATCAAATCAATCAAATCAACATACAAAATAATCAAATCAATCAATAATAATAACTCTATTATTTCATATCAAGGATATGCATCATTAATACTCTGCAAGAAGTCTCTATATTGATACATGTTTTTATTAATAATAATTCCCCTAGGCATCCAATTTTATAATAGTCAATAACATTCAATATTATATATCCTTCATGCATTTTCTATTTACTCAATTTTATTTTAACCAACTTGAGTACCTAGAGAGTCAAAAAAATCATAAAATCCTTCAAAAGTTAGACTTATCATCTTAAGACTTAATAATATACATATACTCATTAATTAGAAAATATCCATTATTTACACCATATATAACAAATGTTTATACTGACATATCATGTTAAGTTAATCTAGGTGCTCCAATTAGGTAAAAAAAAACTTTTTAATAATAAATAAACCTAGATACTCATGCAAGATACACATCAGGTTCCTTTCACTAAACACACCTCTATTTATACAAAAATGTGTGTGTGTGTGTGTGTGTGTGTGTGTGTGTGTGTGTGTGTGTGTGTGTGTGTGTGTGTGTGTGTGTGTGTGTGTGTGTATTTTCCTATGTATACACCTATATCAATCAAATGACAATGGAAAAATACATGACCAAAATATAAATATACAATTTAAATTACCAAGGATAATGAATACAGTTAAAAACATAAAGCATACTCCCAGATTGATCCAAGTTCACTTTATGACATTTTTTCCATTACTATGAGACATTCATGGGTCTTATTTTCTCATTTTAATTCAAGTGTCACTCATCACATGTTTATAAAATCCCAAATAAGTTCATGCACAATCATATTAAATAAAACAATGTTTTTTCAAGCACAAAATATATATAACTATAATTATTTTCCCTCTTATTCATTTCCTATTATGAACATACAACTATATCAACATTTGCTGGTTATACAAGCTAAGTAAATTTTGCATCCTACTTAGAATTCCAAATTGTAAATATACCTAGAACCAAGGTGAATTATTTAATATGTCCTATACAATAAATGATTCATATCAAATGCTTATAAGACTGCATATTCCTATTGAAACCAAATGACATTAAGTACCCAAAGTGGCAATATCTAATAGAAGATTTCAAATGACATATTCCAAAACTTTGATAACACTATCCAAAATACTTGTAACTATTTATAAACATGTACATGTCAAGCTATATTACTTGATAGTTTTATTGACAAAAATCCATAAATCACCAATGGTTTTACTCCCTTTTTATCAGCCAGTGGATGGAACCAAAAACTATCCCAAATACCCATAACTATTTAGAAACATGTATATGTCAAAATATATTACTCAATAGTACTAATAAACACAACCCACAATTCAATAATGGTTTTACTCCCTTTTATGGTCTTTTAGATGGAACCAAGTTCTATCCCTTAGTGCATAAAAGGTACCTTATCATTTTCATTTAGAAATCACAATCATTTCATTCAAACAACATTACCCTAACCCGAGTATAAATATATATACACAATATTTTTTATACAAATAAGAGTAAATATATACCCATGACAATAACTACATTTTGTTTTTGTTTTTCTATACAAGAATTTAAAATTACATAACCTACCTAGTCACTATCTCATTAGGGCTCGAATGGAATTTCTCGTGATTCTAAGAATGCCTAGTTCTATTCTCCTATCCTTCTATCCTTCAATTCTTTTCTATCTCACCAGCTCTCCTCTACTTCTAATCTCATTCATTTTTATCACTTATTCATGTTAAAACCAAACTTCCACTTTTTTATGAGTTAGAATTATGATCCAGTAGTTATGTTAAGCTTATGCACCAATTTGATAGCTTAAAACCCTAAAATCTAGTCATGGTCACCATATACACCTTATTTATCCCAAAAACCAAGTCAACACTACTAGAGGTACAATCACTAATCCCAGATAATCCAAATTCAATTTCAAACCTTTCAAAACTCTTAATAAATTACCATAAGCATTTATGAAGCATACACATCATTTATAGCAATGAACAAGAGAGACAATGCAAGATCAAACACATAATAGATGACATATGTAGGAAACCCTCTTGGGGCAGAAAACCCATTGGAACCTACAATTGGACTACTATCCTATAATAAAAATAACTAATTTAGACTAGTTATAATTGATCAAGAAAATACCATCCCTTATTTTAGTGAGACTGTAATCCCATAAGGATCTACTACACTTGTCTAGTTAAGCTACCATAACAATTATACCTTTAGCAAGTTTTAGCTTGCAAGGAGGATGCAACACCCTAGATGTTGAGATACCAAAAAAACAACTATGAATAGAACATCTCATAGAACATTGATTTCCTACCAATATGATGGAGATATAAATTATATCATCTCTCTTCAACTCTGCACACTCAATGCATGCAAATCCACATTTTAGATCACTCTTCACTCCTAAGCCACAACTCTATCACCATATCAATAACATGACCAAATGGTCATACATGCAATCTACACTCTGATTTGCTTCTCAAATCAGCCACCTAGCTCACACAAACAACACCTATGCTTTTTTCACACTCAATGGATCTAAATCTACATTTTGGATCACTCTAGACCTATTCACTCATCCTTAATCTACAAAATCACTATTCTAACATCAGAAACATGAACCATAGGTCATACACATATTCCTCAATTTTATTTTCTCATCAACTCATCTACTAGGCACTCTACCTCTCCTTTAGTCCATATTTCTCACATGCACGTACCTCTTACAAGTCTCTCACAAGTATAGAAACCATCTCATTTGGTTTCACTATATATAGAGCCTTCATGATTATCAACATATTGGTCAGCCATTAGGTATGCCTTAACCCTTAAGGAATGTATCGTACAAAGACACAACTCAATACATTCATCATAGGGTGTTCATATCATCTATGGGTCACCCTTAAGTAACTACACCTTTCAATTAGGCCTTTATAATTCTTATAAGTCTCATATAGACCTATTCATCCATTTATCACTTCATCACTCAAAAAAAAAACATAGGACCACTTTAAAATACATTGATCCACTCCTTATGTCCCCTTAGACATCCTAAAATTATCACAATCATCTCTGCTTATTGATTCATATGATCAATCAACTCACACAATAGCCTTGTACATAAGAACATCATGAACGAACACACAATCAACTTCTGAAGCATTGTTCATACTAAATATGAATTGGTCAACCATACAAAGACCACACATATTATCTTAATTGAGTCCTAAACACTCCCAAATAGATAAGTCATCATGAGACATCAAAACAACATCAACACAAGATCAAACATCCTTCTTAGGTTACTTGTAGAACATAGTCAAACATAGTCAACTTTGGACCTTCATAACTTTGACTGTACATACTTTTAGACCTTTAAATCTATATTTCCAAATGTACCATGGATTAATCTAAAAAATTATTTTTATTTGATGGTAAAATTAAATGGCTGTACATGCAATCTACACTCTGATTTGTCTCTGAAATCAGCCACCTAGCTCACACAAACAACACATATCCTTTGTTCACACTCAATGCATCTAAATCTACATTTTGGATCACTCTAGACCTCTTCACTCATCCTTAATCTACAAGATCACTATTATAACATTAGAAACATGAACCATAGGTCATACACATATTCCTCAATTTTATTTTCTCATCAATGTCAGGATCTTAGAGTACAATTGATTACTTTTGTATAAGCAACTAAACATGGAATTTAAACCAGAAGTAATAAGTAACTAGAAATCAGAAATAGAAAATAATAGGAGATATGAGAAATAATACAATCTATATTAAACTCTTTCAAAAGGAAATACAATGAAGAAATCTCTCTCTCCTCACACCTCTCAGATGTACAGTAATTCTCCCTCAAGAGTTCTCTCTCTCAATCAATTACAATCAACTCAATTATTGAATTGTCTTGCAGATCTTCTTGATCTTGTATAAATTAAAATACTACCCCATGGGTCTCTTAAATAGAATTTCAAATCAAACAATAATTAGAAAAATAGACTCAAGACTAATTTTAGTCTTTACATGCAAACTAATTGTTCTCCTAAAAATAGCAATTTTGGAAACGCACAGAAGTTGGTGTTGGTCTGAAGATGACCGATGCTGGCCGACCCCTAACTGATGTCAGTTAGTTCTAACTAATGCCATGACTGATGTTGGTCAACTCCTAACTGATGTCAGTTGGTTCTGACCAATGTCAGTTACTGTGTAATCCCAACAACCTCCACATTAGCTCATTAGTGAAGCTTTTGGATCCACAACTCAACAATCTCCCACTTAGAGATAAACAGCTGCACCTGTACCTATACAACAACATCCTCTAAACATCTCTAGCTTGTTTCTCCCTCTTCAAGTTCAATCTTGAAGACCAAAAAAATTTGAATGAAGATTCAACTTCTCTTTTGTTACTGGCTTTGTTAACATATCAGTCGGGTTCTTATCCATATGGATCTTTTCCAGCTTCAACTGTCCATCCTCCAATACCTGTCTAATGAAGTGGTACCTAAGTTGTATATGTTTGGTTCTTGAATGAAAGGCTGAATTCTTTACCAAATGAATTGCACTTTGACTATCACTGTACAATTTGTAACTCTCTTGCTCCTTTCCCAACTCTTCCATGAACTGAGTCATCCAAATCATTTCCTTGCTAGCCTCTATGACTACAATGTTTTCTGACTCTGTAGTAGACAAGGCAACAACCTTCTACAACTTTGAAATCTAGCTAACTGTCATTCCACCAATAGTGAACACATATCCTGTGGTGCTTCTCCTACCATCTAAGTCTCCTACCATATCTGAATCTACATACCCATGTAGAGAAGTGTTTGACCCTCCATAGCATAAATGCCTATTGCTAGTCCCTCTCAGATATTTGAGAATCCACTGAACTGATTTCCAGTGTTCCTTTCCTAGATTGGCCATAAACTTGCTGACAACTCCCACTACTTGGGCAATATCTGGTCTAGTACATACCATTGCATACATCAAGCTCCCAACTACTAAAGCATATGGAACTCTACTCATGTACTCAACCTCATCATGTGGTTTAGGACACTGTTCTTTGCTCAACTTGAAGTGTCCAGCCATAGGTGTGCTTATCGGTTTTGCATCCTACATATTGAACCTCTCTAACACCTTATTCACATAATCCTCTTGAGACAAAATCAAACTGTGATTTTTTCTCTCTCTTAATACTCATGCCAAGGATTTTCTTTGCTGCACCTAAATCCTTCATGGCAAATGTGTGAGCTAATTTTACCTTAAGCTCAGTAATTTCCTACATGTGTGAACTTTTAATAAGCATATCATCTACATATAGTAAAAAGATAATATAACTACCATTATCCAATCTATTAAAAAAAACACAATGGTCAGATTGACATTTACTAAAGCCATGCTCTGTCATAACCCTGTCAAACCTCAAATACCATTGTCTTAGAGCTTGCTTAAGACCATATAAGCTTTTCTTCAACCTGCACACAAGTTTCTCCTTACCTTTGACCTCAAAACCTTATGGTTGATCCATATATATCTCTTCATCCAAATCTCCATGAAGAAATGTTGTTTTAACATCAAGCTACTCAAGATGCAAATTCTCTATAGTAACTAAAGACAATACAATCCAAATAGAAGTCATCTTTACTACAAGAGAAAAAATTTCATCAAAATCAATACTTGGTTTCTGTGCAAATCCCTTTACTACCAACCTATCCTTATGTCTCATTTATTCATTCTCTCCTTCCTTTAACCTGTATACCCATTTATTTTTCAGTGTTTTCTTTCCAGCTGGCAACTCAACCAAATCCCACGTATGGTTCTCTTCTAAGGAATCAATTTCCTCATTCATGCCATGTTCTTGTTAGGTTGTGGAGCTAAAATCTTCACTGATGTAGACATGGAGAAGGCCATCAGAGGGGTTGCTGAAGGTTCCTGAGCGTCAGAGCAACCGGCGTCGGTCTGATCAGCCGACATCGACAGGATAGTGAAGAGAAGCAACCGACATCGGTCAGGGATCGGCCGACGTCGGTCACCTCCAGGCAGACAGGGACCGATGTCGGTCGCCTGTGTGGTTCGACTGCGAGCTTATTATGGGCAGTTAGCTAACAAACTAAGTGTTTGCATGATTAGAGCTATTTTTAGACTGAGAGCTGTGAATCTAATTATGGTAATTAGATGTCTAATCATTGTTTGGATGAGATCTATATAATAGACTCATGGTTGTATTGGAAAAGTGTTCTATTTTGAGTTGAGCAAAGTTTGTTCCTTTTGTGTGTGAGGTGAGCAAGGGTGTTCCTCCTAGTTCCACAGTACTAGGTGTAGGTGCTGGATTGGAGAATTAGCAGGGTTCTTCATGTATGTAGGATCTTGGTCACAGGGGTATGGCCTATATAGGAGATCTACATGGTAAGTAAGATCGTTGATTTGCAGGTGTATGTGTGTGCAAGGTCAAGGTTCATAGGTGAGCAGAACTGGGTTTGATTTGCAGGTGTGCAGGATCATATAGACAGCAACACAACAGGGAGCAGTATCAGGAAGGATCTACTTGGAGTACAGGTGTGTACTCAGATAGAGCAAAGAGGAAGGCAAGGGAGTTCCTTCCATAAGTATGGTCTATTGAATTGCAGGTTCATGGGAGATCTACTTGAAGTACCTTGAGTACTTGTGGAGTATGTGGAGTACTTGTGGAGTGCGTGGAGCACTTGTGGTGTGCATGGAGCACAGAAGGTGAACACCAACTCTGTATTTGAGTTGGGTGTTGGGACCTGAGAGGGAGAGCTTTGGGGAGAAGATTTACTGTTCACTTGAGGCATGGGAAACCTCTGTAAGGTGGTGGAGAAGAAGTGGGATCTTCTTTATTGTATTCTTTTCTGTATAAAGTGTTAATACAATTTGTGTATTGTCTCTCATATCATGTGTTATTCTGAATTCTAGTTACTTGGTGAATCTGGTTTATTTCCACATATTAAGTTGCTTGGTTTGGTAATCATATTGTGCTCTTTTGGTGGAGCAAGATCCTGACATTGATTTGCAGGTGTATGTGTGTTCAAGGTCAAGGTTCACAGGTGAGCAGAACCGGGTTTGATTTGCAGGTGTACAGGATCATATAGACAACAACACAATAAGAAGTAGTATCAGGAAGGATCTACTTGGAGTACAGGTGTGTACTCAGATAGAGCAAAGAGGAAGGCAAGGGAGTTCCTTCCATAAGTATGGTCTGTTGAATTGCAGGTTCATGGGAGATCTACTTGAAGTACCTTGAGTACTTATGGAGTACGTGGAGTACTTGTGGAGTGCGTGGAACACTTGTGGTGTGCGTGGAGCACAGGAGGTGAACACCAACTCTGTATTTGAGTTGGGTGTTGGGACCTAAGAGGGAGAGCTTTGGGGAGAAGATTTACTGTTCACTTGAGGCGTGGGAAACCTCTGTAAGGTGGTGGAGAAGAAGTGGGATCTTCTTTATTGTATTCTTTTCTATATAAAGTGTTAATACAATTTGTGTATTGTCTCTCATATCATGTGTTATTCTGAATTCTAGTTACTTGGTGAATCTGGTTTATTTCCGCATATTAAGTTGCTTGGTTTGGTAATCATATTGTGCTCTTTTGGTGGAGCAAGATCCTGACAAGTGGTATCAGAGCTTTTGGTTGGGATACTAACAGATTGGTTTAGATCTGGGTAGTGTGTTTTGATTACAAGTCACTCTCAGGGGTTTCTGATTGAGTGGGAGTAGAGCAATGGCAGATGAAAGTAAGCTAAGAATGGAGGAGTTGAAAAGCACAGATGGTCACTCACGATCCTATGGAAAGAAAGAGCAGGTAAAAGATAATTGTTGGTTGGTAGCAGATCAGCATGAAGAAACTGAAGAAGCAGATGTAGCAGGTGTTGTTGCACAAGATGCTCTGGGAGGTTTCTTGGATAAATTTGAATCTTGGATAAAAGATTCGGTTGCCTCTTTCCATGCAGCCCTAGGTAGAGGAGCTGGTGAGCCTTGCCAAAGAATTGGCAAAGGGAAAGTGAAGCTAAAATTGCAGGCGGCCAACACACAGGTGTTGATGAAGGTCATGCAGGTCTCAGGTTTGGAGATATGGCTAATTTCTTCAAAAAGATTGGGTGATGAGAGATGCACAAGAACTCTCACAGTGGATGCACTTGAATTAGCTAGTGGTAAGAAAATATGTACCCTTTATCTACTTGTTTATATTACTGATTCTTCTTCTGTTGCAGAGACATGGCTTCGTAGGCTTGGTCACATGAGCAGGAAGGAGATGCATGTTCTTAAGCGGAAGACAGATATATTTGACAGGCTTAAGAACTTGAAAGCCTTGGTGTTCTTGGAGGAGATGGCGGACAGAACCCAGTGGATGGTGCTGGATACTTCTGAGCAGGGTAGTTTGGACATGGGTATTGATTCAAAGGAGCTCACGGGTAAAAAGTCATCACTCACATGTGAACACAGATACCGATGTCGGTCAGGAGGAACTGGCATCGAACAGACAGGTGCCGATGTCGGTCATGTGCAGACCGAAGCCGGTGATGTCGGGCAGGGTAAGACCAACATCGTTCATGGGACCGATGTTGGCAGTATGTAAGACCGATGTCGGTCAGGAGGACCGACGTCGGCAGAAGGGACACTGCAGGGTCGGTAGTCAGGGACAGACGCATGGGAACCGGCGTCGGTCGGATGCAGACTGTGGAGTGACTGAGGTCGGTCACTGTAACGGATTTTGGGTGGACAGCAAGCTGTCAAGGAGTCTCAAACACCCATACAGAGGACTGAAGACGTAAGTAGGCCCTCAAATTCGTTGTTCCTCTTCTTTATACATGTTGCTGATTGTAGAGCAGGAAGGATCCAAGAAACAGGTGTGAGCTTGGCATGGATGAGGATGTGATTCCTTGGAGGAGAACCAAACAGGTGTGTTTTGGTAGGGTTGCCAGCAGGTGAGAAAATCACAGAGATGAATGGATTCCTTAGTAGAAGAATAGAGAGAATGGATACGTGAGACGGGAGACCAGGTATATGGTCTTGAGGAGCTGCAGGACAGTGGGATAGGTCTGACAGGTGGTATCAGGTGGATGACAAAGCAAGGCTTTAGTCAATGTCAGTGTAACCATTGTGTTTATCTTACCAGGTGGATGATGGTCGCAACATTATCCTATTACTGTATGTGGAGGATGAACTTGGTACAGGTTCAGACATATAGGGTTTTGCTGAGCTAAGGGTAAGATTAGTTCAGTGGCATGTCATGAGGAGTTTGGAGCAGCGGAATTATTTGACATGGGAGACATGGAGATCACAAGTTGATTTTGTCTCGAGTGGAAGCTGATGTGAATCAGGTGTTGGCGAGGTTTAGGATGCAGAGCCGGAGCACACTAAGGGCTGGACAGGTACAGTGTCCGAAATCACATGAGGTCTAGTATAGGCCTGAGTATTCCCATGCAATGGGAGCTGTCAGAGAGTTAGGAGCCAATTCAGGGAAGTGAGTTCTCAGGTATTTGAGAGGGACCAACAGCAGGTATACATGCAGGGTCAGGACTTCACTACATGTGTTTGTAGGTTTGGATGTGGCAGGGTACTCGGATGACAGGGGGTACATCATAGGTTGTGTGGTGGGTTGTCTTCAAGATTGATCTTGAAGAGGGATACAAACTAGGAAACAAATTAGATGGAGTACAGGTACAGGTACAGTGCAGCTATTTATCTCCAAGTGGGAGATTGTTAGGTTGTGGAGCTAAAATCTTCACTGATGCAGACATGGAGAAGGCCATCGAAGGGGTTGCTGAAGGTTGCTGAGCGTCAGAGCAATCGATGTCGGTCTGATCAGCCGACGTCGACAGGATAGTGAAGAGAAGCAACTGACATTAGTTAGGGATCGGTCGATGTCGGTCACCTCCAGGCAGACAGGGACCGACGTCGGTCGCCTGTGTGGTTCGACTGCGAGCTTATTACGGGTAGTTAGCTAACGAACTAAGTGTTTGCATGATTAGAGCTATTTTTAGACTGAGAGCTATGAATCTAATTATGGTAATTAGATGTCTAATCATTGTTTGGATGAGATCTATATAATAGACTCATGGTTGTATTAGAAAAGTGTTCTAGTTTGAGTTGAGCAAAGTTTGTTCCTTCTGTGTGTGAGGTGAGCAAGGGTGTTCCTCCTAGTTCCACAGTACCAGGTGTAGGTGCTGGATTAGAGAATCAGCAGGGTTCTTCATGTATGTAGGATCTTGGTCACAGGGGTATGGCCTATATAGGAGATCTACATGGTAAGTAAGATCATTGATTTGCAGGTGTATGTGTGTGCAAGGTCAAGGTTCACAAGTGAGCAGAATCGGGTTTGATTTGCAGGTGTGCAGGATCATATAGACAACAACACAACAGGGAGTAGTATCAGGAAGGATCTACTTGGAGTACAGGTGTGTACTCGGATAGAGCAAAGAGGAAGGCAAGGGAGTTCCTTCCATAAGTATGGTCTGTTGAATTGTAGGTTCATGGGAGATCTACTTGAAGTACCTTGAGTACTTGTGGAGTACGTGGAGTACTTGTGGAGTGCGTGGAGCACTTATGGTGTGCATGGAGCACAAGAGATGAACACCAACTCTGTATTTGAGTTGGGTGTTGGGACCTGAGAGGGAGAGCTTTGGGGAGAAGATTTACTGTTCACTTGAGGCGTGGGAAACCTCTGTAAGGTGGTGGAGAAGAAGTGGGATCTTCTTTATTGTATTCTTTTCTGTATAAAGTGTTAATAC
Source organism: Torreya grandis (assembly GCA_037957365.1). Taxonomy (NCBI): domain Eukaryota; kingdom Viridiplantae; phylum Streptophyta; class Pinopsida; order Cupressales; family Taxaceae; genus Torreya; species Torreya grandis. The sequence continues at coordinate 100,328 of JARHVA010008427.1, forward strand.
AATTTGTGTATTGTCTCTCATATCATGTGTTATTCTGAATTCTAGTTACTTGGTGAATCTGGTTTATTTCCGCATATTAAGTTGCTTGGTTTGGTAATCATATTGTGCTCTTTTGGTGGAGCAAGATCCTGATAGTTCCCACTATTTCCTAGATTCTACCTGCATTGACTCATCAAAACTTTCTGGTTCTCCACCATCAATGAGCAACAAGTAGTATAAAGAAGGGGAATAATGAATTGGAGGTTTACTTACCCTTTCAAACCTCCTTATGGGCGTTTGAGACTCATTTATAGCTTGTTGTCCACCTAAATTTTCTTCTGACAGTGATCGATCCCGGTCATCTCTGATCGATGTCAGTCTGTACCCAATCGATGTCGATTCCACCTGATCAATGTTGATCTCTACCTGACCAACATTGATTTCCACCTGACTGACGTCAGTCTCTGTGTTTTTTTGTGAGTGATGATTTTTACCTGCAAGCTCATTTTGGATCATAACCTCTTCCAAATCAATATTGCCCTACTTAGAATTATTCAACCTCTTGAGCTGATCACTGTACATCACCTTCTCATTAAAAACCAAAGCTTTCCATTTCTTAACTATGTCAAAAACATCATATTTCCTCTTTATGCAATAAACCCATACCTTTCTTGTAGCATCATCAATGAAAGAAACATAATACTATGATCCTCCAATAGAAGCTACCTGAGTTGGTCCCCACATGGCTGTGTGAACAAGCTCCAACTTGTGCTTCTTCTTTGTTGACCCAGTTTTGAGAAACCTCACTTTCTTCTATTTCCCAAAAATACAATGCTCACAAAAATCTAGATCTATGTTTTTCGAATCTGAAAGCTTACCTTTTGACTTAAGAACATTCATTCCCTTCTCACTCATGTGACCAAGCCTACAGTGCCACAACTTTGCATCTACATCTGAAGTAGATAAAATAGAAGGAGAATAATCAATAATACAAGTAGATAGATAAAGTGTACCTACTCTTTTACCTTTTGTTAATACAAGTGCACCTTTGGAAACTTTCCAAGATTCAGCTGTGAGAGTTACTGTGCAACCCTCATCACCCAACTTTCCTATAGAAATCAGATTCCTCTTTAGGATGGGTACATGTATGACATCCTTCAACACCCATGTGTTGCCATTCTGCAATTTTAGCTACACTTTTCCTTTGCCAAAACTTTTACATGGCTCATCATCCCCTAAATAAACTTTTCCAAAATCTCCATGGACATAATCATTGAAAAATTCTCTATTTGGGGTTGCATGGAAAGAGGCACCAGAATCTAAAACCCATGATTCTACTTTATTATCCAAAAAAAATATAAGAGCATCCTATGCAACAATACCTGTAACTTTTGCTTCTTTATTACCTTCATGCTGATTTTCTTTGTTATCCTTCAACCAACAATCTTTCTTTGCATGCCCTTTCTTTCCACAATTCCAGTAGGTTATTCTTCCATTTCTAGATTTGGATCTACTTCCCATCTTTGACCTTGATTTCCCTTGCTTGCCCTTCTCTCTTTGCCTTGTCCTGCTTTCAACACTTAAAGCATTACCTGATGTTTCCCCTGTGCTTTTCCTATGAATTTATTCATTCAAGATTACACTAAAAACATCATCAACTTTCAAGATATTTGAAACAGATGCAGTATTACTAATTGCCATTACCAAACTATGCCAACTTTTAGGTAAAGAACATAAGATTAAGAGAGCCTTAATTTCATCATCAAAAACTATTTTGACTGAATTTAACTGATTTACTTTATATGGAAATCATTAAGATGACTAGATACAGATCCACCTTCTTGCATTTAAAAATTAAATAATTGCTTCATAAGATATACCTTATTCAAAGCTGAGGGTTTTTCATATAAATTTGCCAAAGTATCCATTAACTCTACCATTGTCTTTCCTTGTGATAACTTGGAAAACACAAAAGATGTCAGGTTCAACCTTATAGATCCAAGAGCCTTTCTATCAAGAATATTCCATTCTTCATCTTCCATATCCATGGGCTTCCTTGAAACCCCACCCAATGGTAAATACAGATCTTTTTGATACAGATAATCTTCAATATGCATCCTCCATAATTGATAATTCTTGCCATTGAATTTCTCCATTCTTAGTTTACTTTCTTCTGCCATTGCTTTACTCCCACTCAATCAAAAACCCCTATGAGTGAATTCTGTAATCAACAAACACTAACACACTCTGATACAACTTGTTAGTATATACACATAGCTCTGATACCAATTGTTAGGATCTTAGAGTATAATTGATTACTTTTGTATAAGCAACTAAACACGAAATTGAAACCAGAAGTAATAAGTAACTAGAAATCAGAAACAACAAATAATAGGAGATACAAGAAATAATACAATCTATATTAAACTCTTCCAGAAGGAAATATAATGAAGAAATCTCTCTCCTCACACCTCTTAGATGTACAGTAATTCTCCCTCAAGAGTTCTCTCTCTCAATCAATTACAATCAACTCAATTACTGAATTGTCTTGTAGATCTTCTTGATCTTGCACAAATTACAATACTGCCCCATGGGTCTCTTAAATATAATTGCAAAGCAAATAATAATTATAAAAATAAACTCAAGACTAATTTTAGTCTTTACATGCAAACTAATTATTCTCCTAAAAATAGTAATGCTGGAAATGCACAGAAGTTAGTGTTGGTTTGAAGATGACCGATGTCGGCTGACCCCTAACTAATGTCGGTTGGTTCTGATTGATGCCATGACCAATGTCAGTCGACCCCTAACCGATGTCGGTTGGTTCTGACCGATGTCGGTTACTATGTAAGCCCAAAAAATTCCACATTAGCTCATTAGTGAAGCTTTTAGGTCCAAAACTCAACAATCAACTCATCTACTAGGCACTCTACCTCTCCTTTAGTCCATATTTCTCACATGCACGTACCTCTTACAAGTCTCTCACAAGTATATAAACCATCTCATTTGGTTTCACTATATATAGAGCCTTCATGATTATCAACATATTGGTCAGCCATTAGGTATGCCTTAACCCTTAAGGAATCTATCATACAAAGACACAACTCAATACATTCATCATAGGGTGTTCATATCATCTATGGGTCACCCTTAAGTAACTACACCTTTCAATTAGGCCTTTATAATTCTTATAAGTCTCATAGAGACCTATTCATCCATTTATCACTTCATCACTCAAAAAAAGAACATAGGACCACTTTAAAATACATTGATCCACTCCTTATGTCCCCCCTTAGACATCCTCAAATTATCAAAATCATCTCTGCTTATCGATTCATATGATCAATCAACTCACACAGTAGCCTTGTACATAAGAACATCATGAACGAACACACAATCAACTTTTGAAGCATTGTTCATACTAAATATGAACTGGTCAACCATACAAAGACCACACATATTATCTTAATTGAGTACTAAACACTCCCAAATAGATAAGTCATCATGAGACATCAAAAAAACATCAACACAAGATCAAACATCCTTCTTAGGTTACTTGTAGAACATAATCAAACATAGTCAACTTTGGACCTTCATAAATTTGACTGTACATACTTTCAGACCTTTAAATCTATATTTCCAAATGTGCCATGTATTTAATCTACAAATTTTATTTTTATTACATGGTAAAATTATACATAGTTCAAAAATTATGGCTCAAAAAATAGGTGCTAGTCTTTCCTTTGCTAAATTCAAATATTTGAATCTTAATAGTCATAATTAAACCTCAGAAACTATGCTATCATCTCGTGTCCTCACTGCTTAGATCAAATATGCACCATAAATATTATTCAAATATTAACTCAAAAATATATTATTAAATAAAGAACGTTTTGACCTCATCTCATGCAATCTTATAATATTGACTCAATGCACACTATCGATCTCTATGGATCAACCTAGTCGTTACCTTGTAGTGTTCACCATTAGATCTTGCATTGAACTCCCATAATTACAACACATGGCATCCTCACGTGCTTTTTTCATATTTGAATCTTTGACTTAAAATCAATCCATTAATATTATGTATATGAACACACACAAGCCATTGGATCTCTATTTGGTCCTAGTCTTTACCTCTTGTAAAATTGACTATGGGAACCATTGCAATCTGCCTAGAAGGCCAAATTTGGACATCAATAACTTTTTTTATGCTTAGATGCATGATCCAAAATTTAGAAAATATGATCTCCTCATATATTAAAATATAACCATATATCATTTTTATTCTATAACCTTTGCACATGTAATATATAATACCATTAATCTACTCATTTATATTTTTCTGCCATAGAGTCAACTATGCCTAGAACCACCTAAAATGCCAACTTTGAATATGCATATATTTTGATGCACTTCATCACATGAATTGAAATTTAGTGCATATAAACTAGGTACAAAATTGAAAAAACTCATATGATCAAATCCTTCTGAAACTACCATACATAAAAAATATAACTTCATCAATATGTTAACTCAACTTTTTTTTTTCCACAAGCAAATTTGGCTAAGTATGGTAAAACACTATCAAACTGCTTGGGAGGCCAACTTTTCACTTGCATATATTTTACCATGATTTATCACATGACCTAAAATTTAGCACATAGTAACTAGGGACTAATATAATCACAACCATATGATAACTCCCCTGACTCATTCACATATGGTAATTATGATGTTAGTAAACTACCTACTTAGATTTTTTACCACTAGACCCAAAATGTCTAGATGAAAATAATGATCAACCAGATGAAATCACTCATGAAAATAATCAATAAAAGTATATAAAAATTCTTATGGGACCTATTTCACATGCTCAATACTTTATATTCATCCTTGAACATATCTAACCATGCCAAAATTGAAGATCAACCAAGCAACTTCAAGCATGCTAGGACAAACACATTGCACACTTTGTTATTGTCACTTAGATTATTAATGCACTTCATCCATTCACTTGGAAACCTCCATGACATCACCATAATATCATTGACAACTCTCCAACAAACACATACTATGATGATAATTGAATGAAAAAGCTAAATATTTTTCAATAATCCCCATCATTTTCATATTGATTTCAAATGGATTTGAATTAGATGATAATCAGATCATTCATGAAATAACACCAAACCATAGGTTTCTATTAATTAGCTTATATAAACATAAATTAGGTGTGTTTTTAACCTTAATAACCTTTTAGGCTCCCAAGGTGTGAGACAACATGACCATATATTTGCATAGTTCAAGTACCAAAGACCATTTAAAACTACTACATGTTCCTAATATGCACACACAAGTTATACAAATTTTAAAATTAACACACCCAAGAAGGCTAATCCATACATTAAGTAAATTATAATGTCAAAGTAATATTTTTACATCAATCCATATAAATCAAAATACCAATATACAGATAATATCACCAAGATGAATGCACAAAGACAACTATGAAGAGCAACATCATTAGTTAAGAACTCATAAAATAATGTATAATAAATCACTTAGTTAAAAAGAAACATTCATTATATCCTAAAGTGGTGTGTGAAAGTTCTATGTTTCCTTTTCTTTACCCAATACTAACATCTATACCTTCCTCCTTGATGATACTCTCCCTCTATATTTCTCTATGTGGGTGAGAAAGTCCTAAAACCACCTTCATCAAATTAAAAAGATAGTTAGTCCATGCTACAAAAAATACACATCAAATATATGTATTAAATAATTAGAGTATTTATCCCACTAGACATTACACTATGATACTTACCTATTACATAAGATAATCTTGTGAGTATCAATTACTATGATTGGTTCTATTCTGACCACCCTGAGATTGTCACGACCTCTCTTCCCTCACTGTGGAAACTTATGCTCATACTTTTTTAGTTGATTTTGACCTCATTTAGTATTTTATGTTAGGGTGAATTGATTTTTAAGTTAACTAAACTTTTGTGTTGATTTCAAAGAGCTATCAGGTCATCAACAAGATTTCACAAGAAAGCAAGGTATAAATTTAATTTCATTTTCAAAATTCCAAGAGTTAGGAAATTAAATCATTGAAATATTAAAGATATTTCTTTTCATAGAATCATATGCAATGTTTAAAATTGTGAACAAATAAACTTTAATGGGATATAATTTAGTCTTATCTTAATACTCACATTTATAATGAATGAGTTTAATATTTATGTATTAATATTTAGAAATCACCAAAGGTTGTTTTAATAAATAGAGTTTTTATTTTATTATTGACTTTAAAATTTTAAATAAATTATATTATAATATATAATTTTAGATTATTAGTTATTTCTAATAAACCACTATCAAAAAAAATATATTTATATATATATAAATAAAATCTTCTATTATTATCATGCAAATCTCTTAGCAAAGGTGAGTCCTGTGGATGAAGCTTTTACCAACATTGTGGAAATTAACTAACACTAAAATTAAAACATAACTTTCTATTCTAAAATATCTTCTTTCTATTTAAATTTACACACTCCACCTCCCCGAGTTCTATGCTCCACCTCTCTTAGTCATTGCCCACTTAACTCATGCAATGCATGCATGAGACAAACACTAGAGAGGAGGAAGGAGTGAATGCATGAATATTTTGAAGGAAGAGATCACTACCACATCGACCCTTACCCTACCACATAAGAGATAGTTAAAGCCTTTTGAGTCAAGTTAAAGAGCCAATCAGAGTATAAATTTGAGGAGAGAGTTTAGAGAAAAAAAGGTTATAAAGAGGAGATTGACACATAATAAAGAAAAAAAGGAAGTGATGAAGGGAATAAAATCTTTGAGAGAAATTTGATGCTTTGAGACTAGGTCAACACTTAAAGAGGGGAATCAATGATTGAAGAGAAGGATAGATGTCTTGGGTAGAAGAGGATCAATGTTTGGAGAAGAAGAGTAGAGGATATTTGACTTCTCCCTTGCTTTCATGCAATCTCTATTATCTCCACATCCATAAACATCACCAACATACTTTTATCTCATCTATTTCAATTCAAGTAGAACCATTATCCAATTCAATCAATGATTTCATTAGTCACTAGGTAAATATAATAGTTTATTTAAATTATAGGGTAAATATAATATTTTATTTAAAATTGTAGGTTAAATATAATATTTTATTTAACTTGTAGGGTAAATATAATATTTTATTTAAATTGAAAGGTAAATATAATATTTTATTTAATTGTAAGTTAAATTTAATATTTTATTTAAATTTTAAGGAAAATATAATGTATTTAATTTTATAAAACTAAAATAGAATGATGTTTGCATTACTAGAAACAAAATGATAATGCTACTTGTTAGGGAAAGTAAATGATTTTATAGCAAATAATAATGTAATAAAGTAATCAGATATTTGAGAGACATATAACATATAATAATATGAGTTCATTTAATATTAGTTGATATATACAATTTTACATTATGTATCTATTTAAAAACATTAACAATATCTCTATACCCAATTTGGTGAAAAGAGTAGAATATAGCATTAAATAAATGAGTTTTGTTTTCTATGTACCTAGTTATAAATTTATGAAATACATTTGATCTAGTCTGTAAAGTTACATGCATAAAACTATATTGTGATAATATTGATTAGATACATTAAATTACCTTAAATAAATCTAAGTTGTCATAAAAAAATATTTTGAGCGGACCCTTACTTTGATTGTTGTTGAGCTTTGGTGATGAATTTTATTATCATCAAGAATAGTGTGAAAATAAATATTCTTCATTCTAGGGTTAAACCCTCAATTCTAGAACCCTCCTTTCAAGCACATAAAGGATTTATTTAACATTAAATTCAAGTTCAAAATAACATTCTTAAACTCCATGTGTATTAGTTATTTTCTAGAAAAGTTTACCTAAGTAGACTAAATATATAATTGTCCAAAATATCATTTTTGAAAATTGACATAAGGACTAAACTAGAAGATCATGTTATAGATTTGTTTTCTACCTTCCTAATCAAGAATTTAATTTGAAATGTACATGCAATAGTTTACTTCAAGTATTCCTTACTTTTAAAATCTCAACTTAGACTAGGAATTTAAGGTTAAACAAAACTATGTAGCATTTGGTATTAAGCGGTGCCTCTGGCTCACATTTATAGGTAATACTATCGTGCTTGAACTACTGCATCCATAGATAAACATAGCTGCAACAATGATGTCTGGGCATCATCCCTATAAAACATCGAGGAGAAATAAGGGCCATATCATGTCATTAAGACTAAGGGGTGGGATAATCCCTCTTGGTACCATTGAGAGTGTTAAACTAATTAAGAAAAGAAAATGGCTTTGACTACCTTAAATGATTCTAACTTGTGATATTATGAAATAGAAATGGATAAAGTACATATCTTACTCAAAACTTGGTACCATTGAGAGTGTTAAACTAATTATTATCAAGAAACCACCATCCATATGGCTCTCAAATAATGAAACTTTGGCAAGAACAATTATATGGATTAGGTTCTCTGAAGTAAGGATCAAGAACATTATTGATGTAAATAAAAAGTACAAAAAGGGGATGTAGCTTGCAAATGTTCATTTCTATTTCTTGTTAAGATTTAGGGATTGTTTAGTTAAATAAGTATTTATTCACTTAAAAGATAATTTTATGCTTCTATTTGGGTAGCAATAATAGAGGAATGGTCTGGGGAACTGGGCCCTAGAAAGGGTTGCATACCTAAACCTACAGTTCACATGAAACTTAGAATAGAAAATAAAAATACATGCATACTACACCTTGATCCTATTCAGAAGTAGGTATGTATGTAGTCTAAAAAGTGAAGGACTCTTCCAGTACATAGGTGATTAGGATAGGGTTGGGGTTGTGCATTAAAAAATATTAAAGTTAAATGAAAAGGCAAGACCATTATAACAAGACCCTAGTTTGGATAAACAAAGCAAAGATAAGAACTATGCAATATAATTGAAAGGATCCTGGTTAGATCATCATAGTTTTCAAATATTTAGGCTAATTTTTGAGGTGGAATATAACTATTTGTTATATGTTCTATACTCCTATCATGGTGACCTCAATGTTTATCTAGTAGAGATGAGTAGTAAATAGTGAGAGACACAGGATTTGGTTAATCCTAATAAGTTACGTCTCTATCTAGATCATAACCTTCTCATGTGTAGATGCTTAACCCATTTGGTTAGACACTTGCCCATTTGGAAAAGGAATGCCTAACCTATATGGTTAGATGCTTACCTATTTGGCAAAGGAATACCTAACCCATATGGTTAGATGCTTGCCCTTTTGACAATGGATATCTGATAGGAAAAAGTATATCTAAGTTGTATTCATAGACAAACATTAATTAAATAAAAATTATGTTTTAGAATAGGATATGGTCTCTACATTATGGTATCAGATCCTAAGTTTGAAAGCTAGGCCTTAAGCCTACTACAGTCTATGCTTAGTAAAAGATTAATTATTGATATTAAACTATTGAGAAAAATAATTTGGATAATTTTTTTTGTTCAGACATGGCTTGTTAAAAAAATTCAAGGAAAGGAAGAGGAAAAGGAACAAATAACAAAGGGAAAATAGAGATTCCCTCTACTCTAAAAGAATCCATTTATATTTTTAACTCAGATACAATAGCTACAATCTAGAGTAAACTCAAACCTTTGAAAGTGGAGCCAATTAAAATAAAACTAGCTATGATTGAACCTATAGTCAAATGTCCATTTAAGAGGCCCTCAATAATAAGATATTTTTCATTTGAAATGGGTCCTGACGTACCTTACATAATCCCTAAAGTATGTAAGGAATATAACCAATGCCATCGATACATGGTTCACTTAGAAGATGAAGTTCCCAAATAAATGGAACTAGATGAAGAAGATTCTATTTAAAAGAATTTTGAATCAATGTTATATATTCATCTATATGTTATAGTCATAATGCTTATCCTCTATAAAGCTAAGAAATCTATGTAATAAATAGATGAATGAGATTATCAAATGCTTAATTTTTGTCAATCCTATGTGTGACTATGATCAATAATAAAATGTATGAGAAAATTAGAGTTATCTAAAAGAGAATTATTATATCAATTATATTGAATGAAAACTTAATGGATTGTGTTATTTCTATCAAGAAACCAAATGGAAAGACCTAGATGATCAACTAGGAATCAAAGGTAAAATGTGAGATAGATAGAACCCAACAATGAAAATGTTGAACAACATGTTCCAGAAAATAGAAAACTAGGGATATATGCCCTCATCAATTTATTGACTAAGCAAAGAGATAAAATAGACTCACTTGAGTAGGTGATTAATGATCTTAGGTCAAGGCAAGAAATTATATAAAACATAATGGAATCTAACCTTGATAATCCACCTGAAGAAGATCCACCACTAGTCAATGAGATGGAGGTTGTAGCTCCCAAAATTGAAGTTCCATTTTCTGATCTAAGTAAAGATTTGAAGAAGATTTTACCCCCTAAGTTTGATGGGAAACAATTAGGTAAAGGAGCTAAGAATTAGCTAAATGAGATTGAAAAATACTTTGACTTGAGAAACTACAATGATGTAACTAAGGTGTTGTGGGGATCTTACCAACTGGTATTAGAGGTAACTAGCTTGTGGACTAACACAAAGGAATTAAATATAATAACCAAGGAAAATTTGACCTAGGATCAATTTGACTACCATTTTAGGAAGAGATGGCTACCCCAGTTATTCTTTAATGAGAAGATGACTAAATGTCATAACCTAGGATAGGGAGGCATGTTAGTCTAATAATATTGAGATAGATTCACCAAATTACATAAGTATGTGCCCATATACCAGAAGGATGAAAGAGGTCAAAAAAAAAAGTTCATCCTAGGATTGAGTGCAAACATAAGAATGAAAGCATATATGCATGACCCTAAGAATATGAATGAAGTGCTAGAAAAATCCCTCAAATAGGAATGAAAGTTACAAGCCTAGCTGCAATAAGAAAAAACTTTAACAATAAATATAGCCTTCAAAAGGAAACTAGATTTCAGGAGAGAGCAAGTTGTGGATAAAAACCCAATAATAAATCCAATAGGTAGAGCACCCCCACTAAATCAAAATCATAGAAATAATTTTTAAAGGTAAAAAAATAGGGGAAGAGATAATAACAAGAATGATCAAAGGAATTACAATCACCTAATGTATCCTCCATGAATTTATGGTGATGCCCCAAGGAAACTAGTACTAAAAGGCCCACCAAGAGGATGTTTTGCTTATGGAGGAAATCACTTTGCCTAAGAGTACCCAAGGATGTAGGGATAGATAAGGGCCAATCATCCTTAGAGGGGATAACAATAAATGATTAATTTTGTAGTAAGGAATCACCAAAATAGATTCCAAAATATACCAATTGAAACTACATGTATATTATTGGGTAAACCCATTTCAATTCTCATAGATACTAGTTCATCAGAATGTTTCATTTCTCCTAAATTAGTAATAAAAATGTCTCTTCTAGTGAATCACATGAATTCATCATGGACAGTCTAGTATAGGGATAAGGTATTCAAAGAAGTGTCTCAATGTCTACCCAAAGCAAAAATATAATTTCTAAATTTTGAGACAAGTTTAGACCTATTTAAAACACCTTAAGATCCTCTAATGTAATAATAGGGATTAGTTGGCTCACCAAGCACCAAGCTAAAATAGACTATTATATAAAGTTGGTTAGGTGTTATAGTGATGAGGGGAGATGGGTCATGATTCAAAGGGGTCTTAGACCTATAAAAGTAGAAATCATATTAGTTATGCAACTAAAGAAGGAGAGAAGGAAGGGAGCACTAATTTCATGGTAACGATAAATGATAAGAAAGAAAGAAAATACCAACCAACCCTAGAAGCGTATCCATTCTTAAAGGAATTTAAGGACATGTTTCTTAAATAATTACCTAGAATTCCCCATAAGAGATAATTTGATTTCTCAATTGATATTTTACCTAGAGCTGAGTTAGTCTCTAGAGCACCCTACAAAACGAACATCACTAAGTTGATGGAACTTAAAATTCTACTAGAGGAAATCTTGAGTAAATGATTGATTAGACTAAGTATGTCTCCTTGGTGAGTACCAATCTTATTTTTTAAAAATAAAGATGAAACTCTAATATTATGCATTGATTATAAAATGTTGAATAAGGTCACAATTAAAAATATATATCCCTTACCTCAAATAAAAGAACTTTTTGAGCAAATTAAAGGAGAAATGATTTTCTCAAAGATAGACCTTTGATCAAGATATCATCATATAATAATTAAGGAGGAGGATATTCCAAAAACTAATTTTAGGACTAGATTGGACACTATGAGTTTACTATTGTACCCTTTGGAGTGACAAATGTTCCTTTAGCATTTATGAACTTAATGAACAGTGTGTTCCATAATTACCTAGAGAAGTTCATCTTGGTGTTCACATATGGAATTCTAATTTACTCTAAGAATTAGGAAGATCAGTTAGCACATCTTCTATTGGTTCTTCAAAGGTTAAGAGAACTTAAATTGTATGGTAAGTTCTCCAAATGTGCATTCTTTAAGAAGGAAATCCACTCTCTAGGATACATCATATCCAAAGAAGGAATTGTAGTATATCCAGACAAGATAAAGGCAATAATGGAATTTCTAATCCCCAATAATGTATTAGAAGCAAGAAGTTTCATGGGGTTAGTAGAATATTATAAGAGATTTGTTGAAGGTTTTTCTAGGATCGCCAACCTGATATGACATTACAAAGGAAAGGTAAGAAGTTTATATGAATACAACAGTCTGATAAAGCTTTCCAAAATTTGAAGGAAAATTTGATGATAGAACCCATCTTGAAGGTACCCAATTCAAATGGACATTTTATGGTTGTAATAGATGCATTCATTAAAGGATTAGGAGGATTATTCATTTAGAATGATGGTGTAATAGCATATGAGTCCACGAAATTGAAAACCCATGAATTAAATGATTCCCTTCATGATTTAGAATTGGTATAAATTGTTCACATTTTATAGAAGTGGATACATTTCCTTATTGGAAAACCTTTTGAACTAAAAACTAACCATCAAGGGCTAAAGTACATATTCACTCAACCTAATCTAAATTCTAGGCAAAGAAGGTGGTTGGAGTTTTTGAGTGAGTATGATTTTAAAATTGAGCATATCAAGGGAAAAGAGAATAGGGTTGTCAATGCTTTGATTAGAAGAAGACACCCAATGAATATAAAAATGATTAGATTTAATCTAAAAGGGAAAATACTGGATGGACAAAATAAATATCCTTAGTATAATCAAATGAGATTAATGATAGGTGAAAATTTGGAAGACCGAAGAATTAAAGGATGTACCTTGGATGGTGATGGTTTACTTTGGTATAAGAATAGGATTTATGTTCTAGATATACAAGACTTGAGGAAGATAATTTTGACTCAAGCTCATGATGCACCCTACTTAAGTCATCAAGGAGTAAACAAACTATATGCAGATCTTAAGAAACTATACTTTTGTAAGGGATAAAAAGAGATATAGTATTATATGTATTATGATGCTTGGAATGTCAGAGGGTTAAAGTAGAACACCATCATCCTATAGGAATTTTATATATACATGACATTCCACAATATAAATGGCAAGTTTTTATTATAGATTACATACAAGGATTACCTATGACACCCTATAGGCATGATGTTATTATGGTGGTAATTTATAAGCTTACTAAGGTGGTGCATCTCATACTCAGAAACTTAACTGATGATGCACCAACCTTAGCCAACTAATTTACGAAGGAAGTGGTTAGATTACATAGAATACCATAAAATATCATATCAAATAGAGATTCCAATTTTACTTCAAGGTTTTGGATGATTCTATAGTTAGCCTTAGGTACATAATTTAACTTTAGCTTCACATTTGATCTCGAGATGAATAGGCAAATAGAAATGACAAATCAAGTTATAGAAGACCTCCTAAGGATGTACTATATAGATCAACAAACCAAATTGGAAGCTTATTTTCCATTGGTAGAAGTTTCCTATAATAACTCATTTCAAACATCTTTAGGTATGGCTCCATTTGAAGCTATATATGGAAGAAGTTGTCGAACGCCACTTAGTTGGGATAACCTTGAGGATAGAATAGTAATCAGTCTTGAAATGTTAAAAGACATGGAGGAATAGGTGAAAGTTATAAGGTAGAGGTTGAAGGTAGCATCAGACAGACAAAAGAGCTATGCAGATAGGAAGAGAGTTCAAAGAGAATTCATGATTCATGACAAGATGTTTTTAAGGGTCAGACTGTAAAAAAGTTCCATAACCTTTGGGAAAAAGACAAATTTAGATCATCACTTTATAGGACCTTTTTAGATCCTAGAGAGAATCAACCCATTAGCCTAGTGATTGGCCTTACCCCCATAGCTAAGTCATATTTATTATTTCTTCCATGTGTCACTTCTTAAGAAATATGTGTATGATAATAAACACATTTTAAAATGGAATGCTTTACAGGTCCAAGAACCTAGTAGAATAAAAATAGATCCATATAGAGTGCTATAGAGGTGTTAATACCAATTATTCAATAGACATTTTGATCAGTGTAAGGTACAGTGGGATCAATATGACAAAGGAAGTGCAACTTGGGAGGACACTTAAGAAATGAAAAACATGTTTCCATTTTTATTTTAAAATTTATGAACTTAATCAAAATTTTATAGTGCATTGGGACAATGAATAATTTAAGGAGGGGAGGATGTCATGACCTCTCTTCCCTCACTATGGAAACTCAAGCTCATACTTTAAGTTGATTTGTACCTCATTTAGTATTGTATGTCATGGTGAGTTGATTTTTAAGTTAAGTTAACTTTTGTGTTGATTTCAAAGAGCAATCAGGTTATTGATGGGATTTCTCAAGAAATCAAGGTATGAATTTAATTTCATTTTCAAAATTACAAGATTTAGTAAATTAAATAATTAAAATATTAAAGTTATTTCTTTTTCTAGAATTATACGCAATGTTTACAATTGTGAACAAGGAAAACTTAATGGGATAAATATTTAGTCTTATCTTAATACTAGCATTTATAATGAATGAATTTTATATTTACGTATTAATATTTAGAAATCACCAAAGGTTATTTTAATTAATAGATTTTTTCTTTTATTATTGATTTTAAAATTTTAAATAAATTACATTATCATATATAATTTTAGATTATTAATTATTTTTAATAAACCACTATTTTATATATATATATATATATATATATATATATATATATATATATATATATATATATATATATATATATATATATATATATATATATATATATACAATACACACACACACATATACTCTTCTATTATTATCATGCAAATCTCTTAGCAAAGATGAGTCTTGTGGATGAAACTTCTGCCAAAATTGTGGAAATCAACTAACACTGAAATTCAATCATAACTTTCTATTCTAAAATATCTTCTTTCTATTTAAATTTATCCACTTCAACTCCCTAAGTTCTATGCTCCACCTCCCTTAGTCATCGCCCACTTAACTCATGTAATGCATGCATGAGATGAATGTTGGAGAGGAGGAAGGAGTTAATTCATGAATATTTTTAAGGGAGAGATCACTACCATGTTGACTTTTACCCCACCACATAAGAGATAGTTAAAGCCTTTTGAGTCAAGTTAAAGAGCCAATTAGAGAAAAAAATTGAGGAGAGAATCTAGATTTAAAAAGGTTATAAAGAGGAGATCAATGCATCATAAAGAAAAAAAGGGAAGTGACGAGGAGAATAAAATCTTTGAGAGTAGGTTGATGCTTTAAGAGCAGGTCAATGCTTAAAGAGGGGAATTGACGCTTGAAGAGAAGGATAGATGCCTTGGGCAAAAGAGGATCAGTGCTTGGAAAAGAAGAGTAGAGGATCTTTGTCTGTAATCTCTATTATCTCCACATCCATAAACACCACCAACATAATTTTATCTTAGCTGTTTCAATTTAAGTAAAACCACATTCTGATTCAGTAAAGGATTTCATCTGGCACTGGGTAAATATAATATTTTATTTAAATTTTAGGGTAAATATATTATTTTATTTAAATTATAGGGTAAATATAATATTTTATTTAATTATAAGGTAAATTTAATATTTAATTTAAATTTTAATCAAAATATAATGTATTTATTTTTAGAAAACTAAAATAGAATGATTTTTGCATTACTAGAAACAAAATAATAATGCTACTTGTTAGGGAAAGTAAATGATTTTATAGCAAACAATAATGTAATAAAGTAATCAAATATTTGAGAGACATATAACATATAACAATATGAGTTCATTTAATATTAGTTGATATATACAATTTTACATTATGTATCTATTTACAAACATTAACATGATCTCTATACCTGGTTCAGTGAAAAGAGTAGAATATAACATTAAACAAATGAGTTTTGTTTTTTATGTACCTAGTTATAAAATTATGAAATACAGTTGATCTAGTCTATAAAGTTACATGCGTAAACCTAGATTGTGAGAATATTGATTAGATACATGAAATTAACATAAAGCAATCTAAGTTATCATAAAATAATATTATGAATGGACTCTTACTTTGATTGTTGTTGAGTTTTGATGATAAATTTTATTAACATTAAGAATAGTATGAAAATAAATATTCTTCATTCTAGGGTTGAACCCTCAATTTCAGAACCCTCCTTTCAAACATATAAAAGATTTATTTAACATTAAATTCAAGTCAAAAAAAGAATTCTTAAACTCCATGTGTATAGTTTATTTTCTAGAAAAGTTTACCTAAGTAGACTAAAGATGTAATTGTTGAAAATATCATTTTTGAAAATTTAAATAAGGACTAAACTAGAAGATTATGTTATAAATTTATTTTCTACCTTCCTACTCAAGAATTTGATTTGAAATATACATGCAATAGTTCACTTCAAGTATTCTTTACTTTTAAAATCTCAACTTAGATCAATAATTTAAGGTTAAACAAAACTACATAGCATTCGGTATTAAGCAGTGCCTCTAGCTCACATTTATGGGTAATGTCATCACACTTGAGCTTCTACATCCATAGCCTAACATAGCTACAATAATGATGTTTGGGTATCATCCATATAAATTTTTAGGGAGAAATAAGGGCTATTTCATGTCATTAAGACCAAGGGGTGGGATAATCCCTCTTGGCAACAATAGTAATTAAGATAAGAAAATGGATTTGACTACCTTAAATGATTCTAAGTTTTAAACTTATGAAATATAAATGGAAAAAGTACAATTCTTACTCAAAAATATGTATCACCAAAAGGAAGTAATAAAAACTAAGATTGAGAGTGTTAAACTAGTTATTATCAAGAAAGCACCATCCATATGGCTCTCAAATAACAAAACTTTGGCAATAGAAATTATACGAATTAGGTTGTCTAAAACAAGGATCAAGGACATTGTTGATGTAAATAAAAAATAAAAAAGAGAATATAGCATACATATGTTCATTTCTATTTCTTGTTAAGATTTAGGGCTTTTTTAGTTAAACAAGTATTCAGTCATTTAAATTGATACTTTTATGCTCTCGTTTGGGTAGCAATCATAGAGGAACTATCTTGGGAACTAGGCCCTAGAAAAGGCTACACACCAAGACCTATAGTTCACATGAAACTTAGAATGAAAAATAGAAATACATGCATACTACACCTTGATCCTATTCGAAAGTAGGTATGTAGGTAGTCTGAGAAGTGAAGGATGCTTCCAATACACAGGTGATTAGGATGGAGTTAAGGTTGTGTGCCAAACAAGATTAAAGTTAAATGAAAATATAAGACCATTATAATAAAACCCTAGTTTAGATAAAATAAAGTAAAGATAATAACTCTACAATATACTTAGAAGGATCTTGGTTGGATCATCATAGTTCTTGAGGCTTTAGGCCAAATTCTGAGTTGGAATGTGACTATTTGTTATATGTTTTATATTCCTATCACATCAACCTCAGTGCTTATCTAGTAGAGATGAGTGGTGAATAGTGAGTGACTCAAGATCCAGTTGATCCTGATAAGTTAAGTCTCTAGCCAATGTAAAACCTACTCCTATGTAGATGTTGTTAGGTGAATATTTTTTCACCAACTAACTAAAGACAAAATGGTTATATCAACCACAATGCAATGAGATAAATATTTCCTCTCAGTAAGGGAAAACTTCCTATAAACTATCACAAACTTAACTTATACTAAATATTAACTCAGGGGTGAGATCATATCATCTATTTCTCTTTTTATAGAAATAATGTTAACAAAATAGAGTAAAACTTCCTTGATATTAACTGAATCCACAAAAAACCCATGAGAGCACAAAGTATATCATTGCTTCTCATACTAATTTATGACTTATATCACAATATAATGAGGTGTAGCCCAAAGTCTTCACCAAAAACTACAATAAAGTATAAAATTACAAAAGATAAAAGTAGTTCAAGGCCTTTCTAATATCCTTTGTTCTAAAAAACTAAAACACAAACTAAAGACAATTATAGTAACATAAAGTCTCCATAATTAGCTTCAAAATATCTCCCAGATTATTTCCACTTACTCTACTTATTTGATCAGATAGATAAGATTATATTAGCAAAAAGACATAAGAACAATTTCCTATATAACACAAGTTATTTCAACACAAAGTTTGAAATGTCACTTGCTTTCTCATTCACCTGATGAAATTTGATTTACAATATGAGCTTAAAGTCTCAAAATGCCTTTCAGTTTTGGTAGAGTTTTGCTTCCAATAACTAAGAGATCTTAAAAAATACAGAAGAGGCCCTCTTTATTTATAGGGAGAGAAATTGAGGACTTTTAAAAAAACTCAACTACTTTGACCTAGTCAAAGATAGGAGTCCTTGTTGACTTTGACCTCCCATATTTTTATATGTAATTACATACGCAAAAAGTACATGTAAAAATGTCCAAAGTAGTTGTAAAAGTACATCTGAGAAGTGGAAATTAAACCAAGGGAAATATTGATTCAATTTATATCCCCATCTTTCTTCATGTGAGCATCATACATAGTGAATTTTGCTTGCATCCTAATATTGTCTAGATTGACAGTGTTTTTAAAAATCATCTTATCTCTAACCATGGCATCTTTTGCACTTGTGATTGATTTGGCATGACTAGCCAACTTGGTCTTCAGATTATATAGAGTTAACTGATTATCCAGAATGTTGTCCACAGAGTTTATTGAAAATGTCTTATCTTCAAATTCTTTCTAGAACATACCTTCAAATTCTAGAATTATTTCTTCTACTAAAAGGAATTGGTTATCTTATGATGTAAGTCTTCAAGGTAGCTCCTCTAATTTGTGTAAAAGACTAACATCACTTTGATCACTGAGTTTCCTTGAATATTCAAAGTCATCAATCAACTCTCCAAGCACTCGACTCTTATATGTTAATGCCTCTTTAGTTTCAATGTAAGAGTCTTTATTAGTAATGACCCCAATGGATATTAGGGTGCTTATTTTTAGTTTCCTTATATCTACCCATTTATCAAGATACTTTTCAATGCTTTCCATGTCATGAGAAACAATATTGATGAGATCATCAAGTTCTTTTATTTTTCTCATTTTATCTGTCTTCTCAAATAACTCTGTGAATAAGGAAACTCCTTGTGCATGCATCTTATCCAAGTACTCTTCAAGTACTTTTCCTTTGAGGTAGGTCTTTTCCACTTTTTGAATAACAGGATCTTCTATAAAAATGGCCTCAGAAGCTACCATTTTTGAAGTGAAAATGATTCTCTTGACCACAGTAGTCAATTTCTCTACCATAGCTTTGTAGCAATCCTTTATCTCTCTCTCTATCAAATTTTTGGATCAAGATGGCCATGGCCAACTGCATATCACTCTTGGCACTCTCATGAGTTATCTTACCTAATTAAACTCTAGAGATAGAGTAATCAATTATATCAAAAAATTTAATGGCTACATCCTATGAAGGTCTTACAATTTCTAAAAATTTGTGTCCCTTATCCCCAATCATCTTTGAAAGAATCATCAGCTTTTTTAGAGCCTTAGCTTTTATTGGCATCAGCTTATTGAAATCAAAGTCATCTAAGGAGATGGCTTATTTCTTCCTTTTGGGAGTGTAAGCTGACAACCATGGTGGGAGAATGGAAGTACTTACATTAAGATCTACCTCCATTTTTGGTATCATCAGAGCTGTACTTATATAACTAACAAAAACTACACCTTTTACTAAGTGATCAAAAGTAAAACCATCTCCAATATCAAAATATGAGGATGACAAAACTAGGAATTAAAACTGAGGAATGAATAATATCCTCAAAAGTGCTATGAGGGTTGTCAAAAACCATTTTAGAAGAAGAGGGTGATCTAGAAGAGGGAACATTAATTGGAGAAGTAGGTAAAGGAACTGTAATGGGTGTGTTAGCTAGGGAAGAAGAGATTCTTGTTCCTTATTGCACATTCTCTTGTAGAGACAAAGTTTCCTTTCCTCATTGATCTATAGGCCTATCGTCAGTCTCCATCTGTTTCGTTACTGGTTCTTTAGTGCTTTATTTCTCAACCTCCACATCTTTTATTTCTAAATATTTTTCCATAACTTTTGGCTTCTTCATCACAAATATGATCTTCAACTTATGTGGCCTAGAAGAAGAAGGAACATCACTTTTATTCTTCATCCTATTTTCTTCTCTTCTTCTTATTTCCTCTTGAAATTTAGCTTTTGAAACTATGATGAATTATTTCAAAGTGATTCCTTTATTTGCCAACTAATTATTGGTATTTGCCAATATTGGTTCAAATCTTTTCTTTAAAGAAGTCAGCTCCTTTTGTGACCATTAGATTGGGGGAAGAGGGGTGCTGGCAACCTGTCCAGCATTGTATCTATCATTAATCAAATCTCTATCATCCACTAAATTCTTAGGGATATCAGCAAGTCCTATATATTCTATCTACTCAAGAGATAATATACTGTAGTCCATTTTTTTGACATCTTCTACTATCCTCAAATCTACCAAAACATCTTCAATCATAGGTTCATGAAATTGGGTTTTTCTCCTGATTATATCATTATGCCCCTGTAATCAAAATTTGGTCTTCTTTTGAACTGCTTCATGGTTACAAGCTGTATTTAAGTTTTCATAACTCTAGCTTTCCTATCGGTTAACACTGAAAACCTATCAATTTCAATTAGGAACATGAAATTGAGCTTCTTTAGTTCCATCTATTTATTATGTACAATAATTATTTGATTTCATAGTTCCATCAAGACCAATTTTTTCAAAGGGAATCTTGGAAGCATATAAGGATGACCTTGGAAAAAGCCAGCCCATAGGTATGAAAAAGAAGAAAATTGTACGAACATACATCCAAAATCATTCACAACTACCTAGGCCTCATCTGACATTCTTCTTTGTTCTAATTGAGGATCAAAGAGACAAAAATACTACAAATAAAGCATCTTTTACTCTCACTTTTTTTTAGATTATGTGGCCTGGAAGAAGAAGGAACATCACTTTTATTCTTCATCCTAATTTCTACTCTTCTTGTTTCCTCTTAAAATTTATCTTCTGAATCTGTGATGAATTATTTCAAAGTGATTCCTTTATTTACTAACTAATTATTGGTATTTGCTAATATTGGTTCAAATATTTTCCTTAAGGAAGTCAAAATTTTTTGTGACCATTGGATTGGGGGAAGGGGGGCACTATAAACTTGTTTAGCATTGTATCTATCATTAATCAAATCTCCATCATCCACTAAATTTTTAGGGATATCAGCAAGTCCTAGATATTCTATCTACCCAAGAGAACTTACTATAGTCTATTTTCTTGACATCTTCTATTGTCCTCAAATCTACCAAAACATCTTCAATCATAAATTCATGAAATTGGGTTTTTCTCTTGATTATGTCTTTTACACCCCTATAATCAAAATTTGGTCTTCTTTTGAACTGCTTCATGGTTATGAGCTGCATTTAAGTTTCCATAACTCTAGCTTTCCCAATATTTAACACTAAAAACTTGCCAATTTTAATTAGGAACCTAAAATTGAGATTATTGAGTTCCATCTATTTATTATGTACAAAAATTATTTGCCTGCATAGATCCATCAAGACCAATTTGTCCGAATGGAACTTGGAAACATATAAGAATGACCTTGGAAAAATCCAACCCATAGGTATGAAAAAGAAGGAAATTGAAAGAACATAAATCCAAAATCATTCACAACTGCCTAGGCCTCATTTGATATTCCTCTCTATTCTAATTAAGGATGAAAGAGACACAAAAATACTACAAAGAAAGCATCATTTACTCTCTTGAAATGATGAATAGAACCCTTCAATGTTAACTGAGAGTAGTATTGATACACTGGGGTTAATCTCCTATCTCCTTTTTATGTCAAACTTGGAAAGGTTCTCATCAAAGCTCTAATATACATTAGTTAGGAAGTCATGTAGAATTTGAAGGTAGTGGATACCTTCATCAATTGCTCATGAAGAGCATTGCTGACTTGTTCTCCCTAGAAGATGATTTGTCTACCTTAGAGAATTATCTTGATGAAGGGATACATCCACTCATGAAATTTTGAGGAAGAGGGCAAAACTCTTACCCTACTGAGAAGAGTTCTCAGATCACCAACTTCTTCTAAAAAGTCACTTCTTAGAAAACTTTGTGGCCACATTGACAAATTTGCCCTTGGAGTCTTAAGCCATTTATTGTTGATTACTTTCTTTGATTTTTTAGGATCTTTGTCATATTCTCTTTGTGCCTTAACAAAGTCAAGCTTTATCACTTCTATAGTAGGAGGGACATGAACACTTTATCAATGAATTCTAGATCCAGTCTGATTATCACATTACCACTAGCATCTAACATAGCCCTGGTGTCTTTATTATAGAACTAAGCACACTGAAGGATGAATTCTATCCTGAGACAAAGTTTTCTCTCCTCATTGATCTATAGGCCTATCATCAGTCTCCATATGTTTCGTTACTAGTTCTTTATCACTTTGTTTCTCAACCTCCACATCTTCTATTTATGAATCTTTTTCCATAACTTTTGACTTCTTTGTCACAAATATGATCTTCAGCTTATGTGGCTTAGAAGAAGAAGGAACATCACTTTTATTTTTATCCTATTTTCTACTCTTCTTCTTGTTTTCTCTTGAAATTTAGGTTCTGAACCTGTGATGAATTCTTTCAAAGTGATTTCTTTATTTGCTAACTAATTATTGGTATTTTCCAATATTGGTTCAAATCTTTTCCTTAAGGAAATTAGCTCCTTTTGTGACAATTGGATTGGGGGAAGAGGGGCACTGGCAACCTGTTCAACATTGTATCTATCATTAATCAAATCTCCATCATCCACTAAATTCTTAGGGATATCAACAAGTCCCAGATATTCTATCTACTCAAGAGATAACCTATTATAGTTCATTTTCCTGACGTCTTTTATTGTCCTCAAATCTACCAAAACATCTTCAATCATAGGTTCGTGAAATTAGGTTTTTCTCCTGATTATGTCCTTTACACCCCTATAATAAAAATTTAGTCTTATTTTGAACTGCTTCATGGTTATGAGTTGCATTTAAGTTTCTATAACTCTAGCTTTCCCAGTGGTTAACATTGAAAACCTACCAATTTTAATGAAGAACCTAAAATTGGGCTTCTTGAGTTCCATCTATTTATTATGTACAAAAATTATTTGCCTGCATAACTCCATCAAGACCAATTTGTCTGAAGGGAATCTTAGAAGCATATAAGGATGACCTTGGAAAAAGCCAACCTATAGGTATGAAAAAGAAAGAAATTTTAAGAACATACATCCAAAATTATTCACAACTGGCCAGGCCTCCTCTGACATTCTTATTTATTCTAATTGAGGATCAAATAGACAAAAAAATACTACAAAAAAGTGTCATTTACTCTCCTGAAATGATGAATAGAACCCTTCAATGTTAACTGAGAGTAGTATTGATGCACTAGGGTTACTCTCCTATCTCCTTTTGATGTTAAACCTAGAGAGGTTCTCATTGAAGTTGTAATATACATCACATAGGAAGTCATGTAGAATTTGAAGGTAGTGGATACCTTCATCAATTACTCGTGCAGAGCATTGCTAACTTGTTCTCCCCAAAAGATGATTTGTCTATCTTGGAGAATTATCTTGATGAAGGGATACATCCACTCATGAAATTGTGAGTAAGAGGGAAAACCTCTTACCGTACTGAGAAGAGTTTTCAGATCACCAACTTCTTCTAAAAAGTCACTCCTTAGAAAACTTTGTGGCCACCTTGACAAGTTTGCCCTTGGAGTCTTGAGCCATTTATTGTTGATTACTTTCTTCACTTTTTTGGGATCTTTGTCATATTCTCTTTGTGCCTCAAAAAAGTCAAGATTTATCACTTATATAACAGGAGGGCACATGAATACTTTATCAATGAATTCCAAATCCAGTCTGATTATCACACTACCACTAGCATTTAACACAACCTTGGTGTCTTTATTATAGAACTGAGCACACTGAAGGACAAATTTTATGTTGTGAGCCACTATAAGAAAAGAAGATACTAGATGAATATTAATTTTGATTATATTATTCATTTTAGAACTGGAATTACTTGACCTATTTTTTTCTACAAACTCAACGATGCCACATGACCAATCTCTGTATCTCTAATATTGTTGACATTAGAAGTTATAGAGGTGATTGGAAAAACATCTTAATATTTATACTTCATTGCCTTCAACTTCTTAGGAAAAATCTTTGTCATATAAAGAGATTTTATCAAGAGGATGTCAATGAAGAAGGATCCATAGAAGAAACTGCAATAAAATCCATGATCATTCAATTAGGAGAAATACTAGTAATCTGGGAAAACTAGATGTCGATGATCACGTCTATAGGGATGCACTTGAAAGGGATAAAGTGTGAGCAGGCTAAAAAACTAGAGGAAAGCGGGCTCAAAAAAGAAAAAATTCAAAATTTCCTAGAGTTAGGAAATTTGAGAGAATATTTTCATGGGCAGCAAAATTTTCCACCCTTGCATATGGGGGGTATGTTACTTCGATGGTGAAAATAGCTGAACTTGCAGGTGAAAACTATTTTCATGAAGGAGCGATGAAATCTGATGCCATTACATGTCATTAAACTTCATTTTCATGTGGAAGCAACAAAAAATGCTAACACTGTAGGTAGGAGAGACTTTAGTTTGCATGAGCAGCAAAAATCACTACCTAGGCATGATTAACATGTAAGTGTGGAAAAAAATTCTGTTACTATAGGGAATGGTAGAGATGGTATTTTTTGTAAGGGTGGTAAAATTTTCTACTCTTGTAGGAGGAAACTCACTTTTAAGAAATAGAATTTGATTTTTAGGCTTTTGCCTAGTAGACTTGTTTAGAGAAGTGAGGGTGGCTATTTTCAAATGATGAGAAAACATAGGTCAAGTAGAAATTGATTTGACATGCACTAGGGTTTTGACACTTTTAGCTATCAAGGCTCACTAGGGTAAAAAAAATTAAAAAAATATAAGGGGGATTCAAACTACAAAAAACAAAACCTAAAAAGAAAGAAAGAAAAAAAATTGAACTTAAAGAAAAAGAAAACAAAAACCTAGAAGCAAAAGACTAAAAAGCAAAACTTACCTAGTAATTTTGAAATCCTAAGATCGAAGTTGGTAAATTCATAATCCTACTCATTTGCACAGTCAAAATATTGTAGGGAGGAGGATCAGACAACTTAAAATGATAAAAACAATAATCAAACAACAATAAAAATCTCCAAAACAAGTTTCACCAACTCAACATATGTGGCCATAAATGCGGCATGAGTTTCGAGATTTGTGAAAGCTTCGAGATGAGTTTTAAAAAATGCCACTCAACTATTTTCACCACTGAATTGATGAATGGTGAATGGACCTCTCCACAAGGAATCAAATTTTCCATGCATTCCTTTTGGTTCTCTCCTCTTGTCCCATAACAAGACTTGATCTCCAATATGAAACTCGTGAATCCTTGATTTCTTATCAAAGAGTTTCTTTACTTGATTTTGATGTTCAAAAATACGGTCCACTACCATAGTTCATTGCTCTTCTAACTCAGTTAGATACATTCTCTTATCAATAGAATTTTCAAAAGTTTGATCTTCTATTGCCTTTGCCAACTTCAGTGCTAGTAGTTCTAGGATAATTGGTATCTTTGCATTTAGGCCATATAGAAGTTAAAATGGTGACATTCCTATTGCCCTCTTAGGCATAATCTTGTCTACCCATAAAGCATCAAACAATGGTTTATTCCAATTTTTTTTATTGTCATCTACCATTTTCTTGATAATAGTAACCATATTCTTGTTACTTGATTCTACCTAACCATTTCCTTGCGGATAGTAGTTTGAAGAGTGGAAAAGAATAATCGCATAATTATAGAAAAAGTCAATAATCTCATGAGAAGAGAAAAAAATGGCATTATCCATTATAATCTTATTTAGAAATCCAAATTAGGGAAAAACATTTTCCTTAAGGAAATTACGTACTACTTCTGAAGTAACATGCTTAATTAGAATGGCTTCCACCCACTTAGTAAAATAATCTGTTATGATGAAAACATAGTTGTGTCCAACACTTGAGGATGGGTTCATGGTGCCAATGAAATAAATACCCCATTACTGAAAATGTTCTTCAATCACCACTGGCTTGAGAGGTAATGCAGATAACTTGGGTTTCTTAATGAACTATTGACATAACTCACACGTATGTACCCAATTATACGCATCTTAAAAAAGTATAGACCAATAGTATCTATCTCATAAAATTTTGTGAACTATCATGGGTGTGAAAAAATGTCCTCCACAAGCCAAATTATGGAAGGACTCCAAAAATTTACTTTGTTGTACTTTATCCATGCAATGAAGAAATACCCCATCAAGGCTTATTTTGTACAAATCATTGTCCCACAAGACATAGTTAGCAGCTTTCAACTTAACATTTCTTTTTTATTTATAAGATAGATGGGAAGGACACTCACCATAAGTAATAAAATGAGTGGTATTAGAATACCACTCATCAGTAGTAGTGACAAAGAGAACTGTAGGCATGCCTTTAACCTCCACTTCTTTATGTCCTATTTTTTTTGGTATATTATCGGCAATTAATTTATAGAGACCTCTTCCACACACAAGCTTAGTAGGTTTGATATCAAGATCAAACTCTTGAATTTTATCAATCCAATTTCTCCTTTTTGTACCAAACTCTTGTTGGGTTAAAATAGACTTTACTATTGTATCAGGCACTAGAACAATAGTATGTGAATTTAGGATATAGAATCAGAAATGTTTTACTACCTTAACCACATCATAAGCACACTTTATTTATTATGTTGAACTAAAATGGCTGAAAGTGTATGTTTAGATGCATAGTTGTATATTATGAAGTCTTTGGTATAATCCAGACAAACCAAGATTGGGGCATGAATAATAGCCTTCTTAATATCTTCAAATGCTATTTTGCCTTCTACATTCCAATAGAAAGTAGCTTTACCCTTCATCATGTCAATAATGTGGTGAGTTTTCTTTGTGAATTCAAGAATGAACCTTCGTAGAAAATTCACCTTTCCAAAGAAATAATGAACTACAGTCTTACTAGCAGGTAGAATAAGATTTTGGATAGATTTGACTCTTTCTAAGTCAATTTTTGTGCCTTCTCAGGATATAATGTGACTGAGAAGTTTACCTTTTATAACACCAAAAAATGACTTCTTTAGATTGAGAGAAATACCATTTTGCCAACAACATTCTAGCACTTGTTGTAAATGAAGCACATGATTAGGATGATGTTTGGAGAATACAGTCAAGTCATCAAGATACACCATGATGAACTTCCCTATTTCATCTTTGAAGGCAAGGTCTATTGCTCTTTAGAATGTGACACTGGTATTAATCAAACCAAGAGTCATTCTACAATATGCAAATGTGCCCCAAGGTGTAGTGAAAGTGGTTTTATGTTAATCTACTTCATGAACTTCCACTTGATTGTACCTAGAAAAACTATCTAACATAGATAATATTTCTGAGCTAGTTACTATTTGTAATACTTGATCCATGATAGGTAAAGGATAGTTGTCTTTTAGAGAAGACTGATTGAGATTCCTAAAATCAACGTAAATATAAATCTCTCCATTCTTTTTCCTTATAGGAACTATGTTCATGATCCAAGTGGAATGATGAATTAGAAAAAATATTCTTGCATCCAACATCTTCTACATCTCTAAAAGGATGATACCTGATATTTTGGGATTGTATTACCTTTGTTTCTGCATGTGAGGCAATGACCCAACTTTAAGAGAAATTTCATGCCAAATTTCTTTAGGCCTGAGAGATTTCAAATCATCATAAGAATACACTAAAACATTAATGTAATGGTGAAAAAGATTAATGAATTTGAACTTTTCATCAGAAGTGCAATATTTCCTAATGTTGACCATTTTGGATTTTCTTATGTACTCAAATTTATTTGATCGAACTCCTTGGAGGAACTCGAATCCTTTTGTTACTGATTGATATACCTGTCATGCTTATCAAATAACTTCTCAAGAGAAACTAAACCTTTTGAAATTTTATTCCCTTTGAGTTGAAGAAACTCTTCACCAGTTTGTGAATCTATTGTAGGAACTGATTCCCATGGTGGAGAGTCACTACCTTCAAAATAAAGCTCCTCAAATCTATCCATCTTTTCTAGAAAAGAAATGATTTTATTATCACCATTAAACACCTGCTAATAGTTATCATTTTCAGGTACACTTGGTTGAAAGACCAGCTCAATAGTGTACTTATTCCCTTTGAAATTTTTATGAGGAACCACGAGGGTTACAAAGACAGCCAATGAATCTGCATGATTATTAAACTCTCTTCATTTTTTAGAAATATTTAAAGCATCAAAACTTTCCATGCAATCCCATACAAGATTATGATAATGTTGTAGTCTTTCATTTTTGGTTTGGTACAGACTTTTTACTTGATAAAATACTAATTCAGCATCTCTTCGAGAATGAAGATTTTTAATGCCTTTAGCATGAGTAGCTTTTAATCTAAGTAAAAATTATTTGTATTCAGTAGTGTTGTTGGTATTGTTAAATTATAACTTATATGAGTAAATAAAAATATCTCCTTGTGGGGATATCAAAACAATTCTAGCTCTAGAATTGGTAGAAGAGTAGCTGCTATCAAATTCTAAAATCCAAACATCATTAGAATTTTATCTTCTTAAAGATTTCTCTTCGTTAGTGAGGAAATATTCCTTTTTACCTAAACTTTTCTCTAAAAATTATTCTAATTTTCTATCTAAAATTTCTAAATTGTCACCTAATAAACTTTTGTCTGATGAGCTAAAAACATTTTCAATGGACATAAAATAATTATCCATTCTCGATGATTCAAACAAAATTTGAGCTTCGGGGTTTGACATTTGGGTAACAATATATTTTGAATCTTTCTTAGAAAGAAAATTTTGTATGATGCCTTTAACAGGTATCCTTGCTTCAGATAGATCCATGTTCAACTCTCCTCCTACATCTTTGTAAAAATTAAGTCTGAGTAGAATGCCATAGGAAGCTGGAACATCGGCCACTAAGACTGTCATCTTAATCCTCTTATCTATAAAAGCCACAAATGTAAATTGGGCATCTTTGATTTGATCAAAAAGTGGTACTTGCTTATTTTCCATGGAGAAATATCTCTCAAAATTTTTAGTTAAGGTAAGATCAAGATAATCTACTACCTTGGTGGGCATAACATTATTAGAGGCTCCAGAGTCTATTATACAATTGCTCAACTTATGACCATTTATCAATAGAAAAATATATAAAGGTTTTATTTTTCTAGGGGAAACAAGAGGAGTAGCGACAAGATCATTTTAGATGGGTTTATTCTTTTGGGGGATCATGAGTCACTTTTATAAAATCTTATCTTGTAGGGATGGTTTTGTTTTTGATGTATTCAATCAACTTATCAAACTGTTCAAGATTGGCTTGTAAGTACTCAACTTCAGAAATTTAGATCTTGGTCTTCCTAGCATGATCAATTATGTCAAATAACTAAAATGAACTAGAAATAAAGAAAAGAAGTCCATCACTCTGATTTTTATGTGATCTAGTACTAGTCTGAGAAATAGAAGCAGAAGGTACATGATTGTTTGAGGTACTTACTTTCTTATTGGTCACTGGGTCTTTTGATTGGAAAGGCAGTGGAGTCTCCCATTTATCAATTGAGATCACTAACTGAGGTTCTTCTCCTACTTTTCCCTTATCAACTTATTGAGTTGACTAGTTTTGGGACCTAGTAAAAATAGCATATGATCCATCAAACACTTCTTTTTTTGTAGCTTCATCTTGGTAATTTAAAAAACTGATGTTGGAGTCACCAACTAATTCTTTTTCTCCTTCTACAAAGAGATTAGCGTCATATTCTTGGTCCAACTTAAGTTGGAAAGAGATATCATGTTTAGCTTCATATTAAACAACTAATGAATTGACTGGTGTTGCTTTAATGGCAAGCTTCCCTTGTGTGGGAGGAAGATGATTGGATTACCCTTGATTTTTTGTAGCATTGCCTTGATATGAGTTATTGGGAAATGTCCTCCTTGATATATCTCTATAGGAAGGAGGGGAAGACATACCTTTAGACATTTGCCTTTTTAGAGCTAGCAATTCATTTTCTAACTTTTTTACCATAGGATCGGTGGTGCTTATGGAAGAACTTTTAGTGGATGAGGAAATTTTATTTTTATTAGAATATTTTCTTATCTTACCTACTAGGATAAGATCATCTTCAACTTCAGTAGCCAAAATTTGAGTTGTAAAAAGATCTATAGGGCTAGCCCACCTCAATAGAAAACTTGTTTCAAGAAGTTGAGAATTGATGAAGAAGCATTTAATATATTTGGCGTTAGCTGAGCAATTGTAGGAATCCTATTTCTTAGCTTATTGAATTTAGTAATAAAGTCTTGCATAGGCTTAGGAGGCTCTTTCTTCATTTGCATAAGCTGAGCTAATAATGCATGTGCATCTTCTATGGGTTTGAACCTAGCCTCAAACTTAGTCTTGAGAGTGTTCCAGTCAGTTTTAGTCTGAGATTGAAGATGATAAAACTAATTTATGGCAGTGCCTTGCAATGTTTATACAAATAGTCTTATCACTATATCTTCATATTCAATGCTTATCACACCATAGGCTATGCAGAAAGCTATAATATGCTCATCAAGATAAACTTTCCTATCATCATAGAATTTGGGAAAATTCTTTCTTGAATTACGAGGTAGTTCATGTAAAGATGGGGTTATATTTTAAGGGGCCAAAAGTGTTACCCCAAGGGCCTTGGGTTACCATGATATGACAATTAAAAGTATGGATAATAAACCTTTATGGAGTATGTATAGACAAAGCTCTGCTAGTAGTAGAACTAGAAGCTTCACCTGGTATTGGAGACCTGACATTGGTAGGAGAAAAACTCTTGGTTCACTGAAGGCGAGATCATGGAGGAAAAAGATTAAAATTATTTTGTTACACCAAATCAAATATAGAATCAACAATACTTTGAGCTCTCTAGTTTCACGTATACTATAGATCTACTAGAATGTATAATGGAAAATAACTAGAAATGCTTCAATTTGAAGCATGAAGCTTTAAATTGCATGTTCTTCCCTAGCAGAGTTGCCAAAAACTATTTGGTGAATATTTTGTCACCGACTAACTGAAAGCAAAATGGTTATATCAACCATAGTGCAATGAGATAAATCTTTCCTCTCAGCAAGGGGAGGCTCCCTATAAACTATCACAAACTTAGCTTATACTAAATAATAATTCAGGGGTGAGATCATATCATCTATTTCTCTTTTTCAGAAATGATCATAAAATGAAAAAAAAACTTCTTTGATATTAACTGAATTCACAAGAAAACTATGAGAGCACAAAGTCTATCATTGCTTCTCATACTAATTTATGACTTATATCACAGTAAGATAAGGTGTGGCCCAAATTCTTCACCAAAAACTACAACAAAGTATAAAATTACAAAAGATAAAAGTAGTTCAAAGCCTTTCCAATATCCTTTGTTATAAAACACTAAAACACAAACTAAAGACAATTATAGTAGCATAAAGTCTCCATAATTAACTTTAGAACATCTCCCAGATTATTTTCACTTACTCTACTTATTTGATTAGATAGATAAGATTATACTATCAAAAGGACATAAGAACAATTTTCTACATAACACAAGTTATTTCAACACAAAGTTT
This sequence comes from Torreya grandis, assembly GCA_037957365.1. Classification (NCBI taxonomy): domain Eukaryota; kingdom Viridiplantae; phylum Streptophyta; class Pinopsida; order Cupressales; family Taxaceae; genus Torreya; species Torreya grandis. Next base: position 132,705 of record JARHVA010008427.1, read on the forward strand.
GAAAGGTCACTTGCTTTCTCATTCACCTGATGAAATTTGATTTACAATCTGAGCTCAAAGTCTCAAAATGCCTTTTAATTTTGGTATAGTTTTGATTTCAATAACCAAGAGATCTCAAAAAATATAAGAGGCCCTCTTTATTTATAGGGAGAGTCCTTGAGGACTTTTGGAAAAATTCAACTACTTTGACCTAGTCAAAGATAGGAGTTCTTGTTGACTTTGACCTCCCATATTTTTATATGTAATTACATATGCAAAAGGTACATGTAAAAATGTCTAAAATAGTTGTAAAAGTACATCTAAGAAGTGTAAATTAAACCAAGATAAAAAATTGATTCAATTTATATCCCCATCTTTCTTCATGTGAGCATCATACATAGTGAAAGCCACTTGCATCCCGATATTGTCTGGATTGATAGTGTTTTTGAAAATCATCTTAGCTTTAACCATGGCATCTTTTGTAGCTATGATTGATTTATCATGACTAGCCAACTTGGTCTTTGAATTATCCAAAATGTTGTCCATAGAGTTTATTGAAAATGTCTTATCTTCAAATTCTTTTTGGAACATACATTCGAATTCCTAAATCATTTCTTCTACTGAAAGGAATTGGTTATCTTGTGATACAAGTCTACAAGATAGCTCCTCCAATTTGTGCAAAAGACTAACATCACTTTTATCACTAAGTTTCCTTGAAGATTAGAGGTCATTGATCAACTCTCCAAGCACCTAACTCCTATATGTTAATGCCTCTTTAGTTTCAATGTAAGAGTCTCTATCAGTAATGACCCCAATGGATATTAGGGTGCTTATTTTTAGTTTCCTCATATCCACCCATTTATCAAGATACTTTTCAATGCTTTCAATGTCATGAGAAACAACATTGATGAGATCATCAAGTTCTTCTTTTATTTTTCTCATTTTATTTGTCTTCTCAAATAACTCTATGATTAAGGAAACTCTTTGTGTACGCATCTTATCCAAGTACTCTTTAAGTACTTTTCCTTTGAGGTAGGTCTTTTTCACTTTCTGAATAATAGGGTATCTATAGAAATGGCCTCAGGAGCTACCATTTATGAAGTGAAAATGATTCTCCTAACCACAATAGTCAATTACTCCACTATAGCTTTGTAACGATCCTTCATCTCTTTCTCCTATCAAATTTCTAGATAAAGATGTCCATGGCCTATTGCATATCACTCTTGGCACTCTCATGATTTATCTTACCTAATTCAACTCTAGAGATAGAGTAATCAGTTATATCTAAAATTTTAATGGCTACATCTTGCAGAGGTCCTGCAATTTCTATAAATTTGTGTCCCTTATCCCTAATCATCTTCGAAAGAATCCTCAGCTTTTTTAGAGCCTTGGCTTTTACTGGCATTAGTGTTCATTTTGAGAGTGTAAGATAATAACCATGGTAGGATCATAAAAGTACTTACATTAGGATCTACCTCTATTATTGGCATCATCAGAGCTATACTTGTATAATTAGTGGAAATAATAGGTGGAGTATTAGTAAAAACTACACCTTTTACTAAGTGATCAAAAGTAGAACCATCTCCAATATCAAAAGACAGGGATGAAAAACTAGGAATTGACCTTGAGGATTGAAAAATATCCTCAAAAGTGCTATGAGGGTTGTCAAAAACCATTTTAGAAGAAGAGGGTGATCCAAAAGAGGGAACATTAATTGGAAAAGTAGGTGAAGGAACTGCAACAAGTGTGTCAAGCAGGGAAGAAGAGATTCTTATTCCTTGTTATACATTCTCTTATGAAGACAAAGTTTCCTATCTTTATTGATTTGTAGGCCTATCATCAGTCTCCATCTGTTCTATTACTGGTTCTTCAGTGCTTTATTTCTCAACCTCTACATCTTCTATTTTTGACTCTTTTTCCATAACTTTTGACTTCTTCATCACAAATATGATCTTTGGTTTATGTGGCCTGGAAGAAGAAGGAACATCACTTTTATTCTTCATCTTATTTTATGCTCTTCTTATTTCCTCTTGAAATTTAGCTTCTGAACCTGTGATGAATTCTTTCAAAGTGATTCCTTTATTTTTTAACCAATTATTGGTGTTTTCCAATATTGGTTCAAAAAATTTCCTTAAGGAAGTCAGCTCCTTTTGTGACCATTAGATTGGGGAAAGAGGGGGATTGACAACCTATTCAACATTGTATCTATCATTAATCAAATCTCTATCATCCACTAAATTCTCAGGGATATCAGCAAGTCTTAGATATTCTATCTGGTCAAGAGATAACCTATTGTAGTCCATTTTCCTGACATCTTCGGCTGTCCCCAAATCTACCCAAGCATCTTCAATCATAGGTTCATGAAATTGATTTTTTATCTTGATTATGTCTTTTATACCTTTGTAATCAAAATTTGGTCTTCTTTTTAACTGCTTCATGGTTATGAGCTAAATTTCAATTTCCATAACTCTAGCTTTCCCAATGGTTAACACTAAAAACTTGTCAATTTCAATTGGGAACTTGAAACCAGGCTTCTTAAGTTCCATTTGTTTATTATGCACAAAAATTATTTTCTTACATAGCTCCATCAATACCAATTTGTCTGAAGGTAATCTTGGAAGCATATAAGGATGACCTTTGAAAAATCCAACCCACAAGTATGAAAAAGAAAGAAATTACAAAAACATACATCCAAAATTATTCACAACTGCCCAGGCTTCATCTAACATTCATATTTATTTTAATTGAAGACAAAGAGACATAAAAATAATGAAAAGAAAGTGTCATTTACTCTCCTAAAATGACAAATAGAACCTTTCAATGTTAATTGAGAGTAGTATTGATACACTGGGGTTACTCTCCTATCTCTTTTTGATGTTAAACCTAGAAAGGTTCTCATTGAAGCTGCAATATACATTAGGTATGAAGTCATGTAGAATTTGAAGGTGGTGGATACCTTCATCAATTTCTTGATACACTGGGGTTACTCTCCTATCTCCTTCTGATGTTAAACCTAGAAAGGTTCTCATTGAAGTTGCAATATACATCAGGTAGGAAGTCATGTAGAATTTGAAGGTGGTGGATACCTTCATCAATTTCTTGTACAGAGCATTACTAACTTGTTCTCCCCAAAAGATGATTTATTTGCCTTAGAGAATTATCTTGATAAAGGTATACATCCACTCATAAAATTGTGAGGAAGAGGGAAAACCTCTTACCCTACTGAGAAGAGTTATTAGATCACCAACTTCTTAAAATTCACTCCTTAGAAAACTTCATGGCCACCTTGACAAATTTTCCCTTGGAGTCTTAAGCCATTTATTTTTTATTACTTTCTTCACTTTTTCAAGATCTTTGCCATATTCTCTTTGTGCCTCAACAAAGTCAATCTTGATCACTTCTATAGCAGGAGGGCAAATGAACACTTTATGAATGAATTCTAGATCTAGTCTAATTATCACACTGCCACTAGCATCCAACACAACCCTAGTATCTTTATTATAGAATTGAGCACACTAAAGGATGAATTCTATGTTGTGAGCTGCTATAGGAAAAGAAGATACCAAATGAATATTACTTTTAATTATTTTCTTCATTTTAGAATTGGGATTGCTCGACCTAGTTCTTTCCATAAACTCAGCCATGTCCACATGACTAATCTCTATATCTCTACTGTTGTCAACATTAGAAGTTACCGAGGTGATTGGAAAAACACCTTGATATTTATAATTCATTGCCTTTAACTTCTTTAGAGAAGTCTCTATCATCTGAAAGAGCTTTTATCAAGAGGATGTTGTTGAAGAAGGATCCATGAAATTAAGGGAAATATTGGCAATCTGAGAAAATTGTATGTCGATGATCATGTCTATGGGGATGCACTTGAAAGGGCTAAAGTGTGAGTAGGCTAAAAAACTAGAGAAAAGTGGGTTCAAAAAGAAAAAAATCAAAATTTCCTAGAGTTAGGAAATTTGAGAGAATATTTGCATGGGCATCAAATTTTTTTGCTCTTGCATATAGGGGCATGTTGCTTTGATGACAAAAATCACTGACCTTGCAAGTGAAAACTATTTTCATGAAGGAGAGGTAAAATCTAGTGCCATTATATGTCATTAAACTTCATTTGCATGTGGAAGTGTCAAAAAATGCTGACACTGTAGGTAGGAGAAACTTCATTTCACATGAGCGGCAAAAATGACTACCTAGGCATGATTAACATGTAAGCATGGCAAAAAATGCTGCTATTATAGGGAGTGGTAGAGATGGGATTTTGCATAGGGGTAGAAAAATTTGCCATTCTTTTAGGAGGAAACACACTTGTAAGTAGCGAAATTTGATTTTTTAGTATTTTGCTTAGTAGACTTGTTTAGACAAGTGAGGGCAGCTATTTTCAAATGATGAGAAAAGATAGGTCAGTTAGAAACTAGTTTGACATGCACTAGGGTTTTAACACTTTTAGCTGCTAAGGCTCACTAGGGTAAAAAAGAAGGGGGGGAGCTAAACTACAAAAAATAAAACCTAAAAAGAAAGAAATAAAAAAAAATGAACTTAAAGGAAAAGAAAACAAAAAACAAAAACCTAGAAGCAAAAGACTAAAAAGCAAAACTTACCAGGTAATTTCAAAATCCTAAGCTTGAAGTTGGCAAATTCATAATCCTACTTATTCACATATTCAAATGATTGTAGGGAGGAGGAGTAGACAACTTAAAATGATAAAAATAACAATCAAATGGCATTAAAAAGCCCCAAAACAACTTTCACCAACTCGGCGTGCATTACCATAAATGTCATGCGAGTTTCAAGATTTGTGAAAGCTTGTGCTCGGGTGGCAAAAATTGTTGCCCTTACAGGAGAGGGTAAAAACATGCACAGGTGGTGAAAATCACCACCTGAGCATGCTGGGGGGAAAAACATGTACCGATAGCAAAAAATGCCACTATTGCATGAAGAACATCAAAAAAATGCAGATTCAACCAAAATGCTGCCAATGCATGGGGAAAAGGAAAATTTATAACACCTAAAAAAAATCAAAACTAACATTTTGATCAGATAAAGACTACAATGGGTTTCACATTTTTCAAGAAAATGTGATGAGGGAGTGTTGAAAACTTTCCCAAGATGTTATTCAACTTCACTTGAGAACAAGAGAAACTTACCTCGAATGATGAACTTAGAGTGAGGATTACGAAAAGGATATGTTTTATAGGGGTTGTCCACAAAAATGAGCGTGGCTGATTTTGGGAACAACATATGCCTAACCCATTTGGTTAGATGATTTCCCATTTGGTAAAAGAATGACTAACCCATATGGTTAGATGCTTGTCTATTTGGTGAAGGAATGCCTAACCCATATGGTTAGATGTTTGCTCATTTGATAAAGGATATCTGATAGGAAAAAGTATACCTGAGTTATATTCACAGATAAACATTAATTAAACAAAAAAAATCCATGTTTTTGGCTATGATATGGTCTCTACATAGATCCATAACTTGTAATTCATTCCCACACAAAACATGAAAAAGATCAACTACATACTTCTTAAGATAAGATACATGAAAAACATTATGCATTTATGCTAAAGCTAGTGGTAAAGCAAGTTTGTATGCTAAAATATTTATCACTTCTAGAACCTCAAAGGGTCACACATATCTTGGTGATAACTTTATTGATTTTCCAAGGTTAATAGGACTCTTTTGGGGTTTAACCCTTATAAAAACTTTATCCCCAACTACAAAATGCCTTACTGTCCTTTTTATATTAGCATAATTTTCATGCATATCATTAGATTCACACAACCTTTGCCTTATCAATTTGACCTTCTCCTACATTTTAGCAAGCATAATTGGTCCAAAAACCAATCTATATTCTAATTTATCCCATATGATTAGTGTTCTACATCTCCTACCATATAATGACTCAAATAGAGCTATTTTTTAGAGTTGATTGGTATGAGTTATTACAATAAAAATATACTAAGGGTAGGCATTCTTCCCACTTGTATTATTTTCCATGAAATACATCCTCAAAATATCTTCTAAGATTTGATTCACTCTCTCTATTTGCTCATTTATTTCTGGATGGTAAGTTGCTCTAAAATTCATGTGTGTAACCAATTCTACATTGAGAGTCAACCCAAATCTTGAAATCATTCTAGGATCTCTATCATAAATGATTTTTTATAAGAATCTATGCAATTTTTAAACATCTTTAATAAATATCTTAACAAGCATAGGTACATCATATATCAAATTTATAGGTATGAAGTGCACTACTTTGGTGATTTTATCAACAACCACCAAAATCATGTCATGATAAATCCTTGACAAAGACAATCCTTGGATAAAGTCTATACTAATGACATGACACTTCCATTATAGTATGTAATGTGGGTATAAAAACTCAACAATATGCACATGTTTAGCCTTAAAATTCTAAGAATATAGAAACAAAATCTATTGCATCCTTTTTTATTCCATTCAAAAAAATATAGTGGTCTTAGCTCTGCCAAGAGCTTAGTCACCTCTTAATGTCTTGAATATGGATAATTATGTGTCCCTCTTAAAACTATAGTTCTCAAATTTTCCTTATCAAAAACAAAGATTTTTATGCTGTATCTCAAAATTCCATCATTATCAAATTTGAATCCATTATATGTAGGATCTTCAGAGTTTTCTAAAAAATCTCTCTTTACATGTTCATATAATCTATCCCCTGAATATAATTTCACTACTTAATCATGGAAGGTAACTCTTATAGTAACTAACACTACTATATATCTTTTGTGACTAAGGAAGTTTACAACCTTGTTTTCTTTACCCTTAATGTATTTGATATCAAAATCATAGTTTACTAGAAACTATAACCATTGCCTCTAACGAGCATTGAGGTTGGGTTGGGTGAAAATGTACTTGAGTCCTAAGTTATCTAATTTAATTTCAAAAGGTTTTCCCAAAAATTAATGCCTCCAAACTTGTAAGGAATGTATTATTATATCTTATTCTAAGTCACGCAAGGCATAAATTTCCTCATATGACTTTAGTTTCCTAGACTTTAAAGTCACTATTGCACCATCTTACATTAAAGATATTCCCAAACCATCTCTTAAAGCATAATTTATCACTAATAAATACCCATTCAGATCTAGAATCTATAATATCAGTGCAAAAGTAAGCCTTTATTACAATATATGAAAGGATTCTTCTCACTTATTTGACCATACAAAATGTTACTCCTTCCACTGAAGAGGTGATTAGATTACATACCTTTTAAATATTTGGTAAAAAATTCTTGTAATACCCTAATAAACCCATAAATCTATGCATGTCATGCCCATTTTTAGGTGCTAGCCCATCTATGCTGACTCTAATCTTATCTAGATCCACAAAAAATCCCTCTTTATAGATGATGTGTCTCAAGTATTGTACCCTCTTGTGAAATAAATATCACTTGGATAACTTACCCGATAACTTGTGTTTGCATAATTATTTCCAAAATAACTACAAGTGTTCACCATGATCTTTCTCATTCCAAGAATAGATGAGGATGTCATACAAAAAGACTAAATACAAATTGATCAAGATAATCCATGAACATATTATTCATTATATTCATGGATGATGTTTATGTATTTGTTAAACCAAAGGGTATCACTATGCACTCATAGTACCCATAATGATTTTTGAAAGCTATTTTCAAAAAATTCTCATCCCAAATCCTCAATTGATGGTATCCTACTCAAAGATCATTCTTTGAAAAGACTATTGATAATAAATATCATCAATGTTAGGTAAATGATTCATCTTTTTTATCGTTACTTTATTAATCATGTGATAGTCAATGTAAAAATTAAGGGTTCCATCTTTATTCTTGATGAAAACTATAAGTGCATCCCATAGTGACACACTTGGCCAAATTAATCCTTTGACTAAAACTCTTGAACTTGGGAATTTAATTCAACCAATTTAGTGGTTATCATTCTTTAGGAGATTTAGACTAGGTTTATGATCATGGAATGATGTCGATCAAGAATTCAAAATCATTTTGGGTGGTAAACCCAGTAGCTCTTCAGGAAAAAAATCCTTAAATTCTTGTAAAAATGGGTAATATTCAATGGAAGGCTCCATAGATTCTTCTATCTCATTCATTTTAATACATATGTTTTTAATATTTTTAAATTAATACATAAACTTTGATTTAATAATTTTGTATGATTTTATTATTTTTAGTGAATCAATTCCAAATACAATTTATTCAAAAAATTACTTAGTAGAATAATTTTTGCATTAAAACCCATTTAGAACACTGAGTTATTTTATCATTTAAATTATTAGAAATTTTGTTTAGGTTCGTAGTGGTATCTTATAGTTAATATAATACATAATAACTTTTAAAAATACTTTTTCACCTTGTGGGGTATTTTATCCATCATCATTTGATAGGTGATTTAAAAAAATGTTTAATTGTGAGGTGATCTAGTCAAGCATGGATGTAATGTAGTTGGGTAATTCTACTTTGACATAAATGATTAACCTTGAATAATGTGCTCATGGGTGGTACATGATTGGATTTTAAGTTGGGATAATTAAGATTTTGGTTGCTTACACACTATTAATGTGCTTACAGTTGTAGTGGCAAAAATAAGGTGTTAATAAGCCATTGACTGATCATGTTCCATACAATTTGGGATCAGCTTCAGTATTGGTTTCATTAGGATAAGATATATTTTACATCCCTTGAATATCAAAATTTAGTGTAGTCTTATACACCATTTCAGGTGTAGTAGACACATCTTAGTCACATCTATCACGTCGAGCACCTTTATGCATTTTGTTTTTTGAAATAAAAGGTGAGTGTATACATTACATATAACATACATTGAATGTGTTTGCATACTTTTAAGGTTGATTTTGATTGTGTATGTGAGTTTATAAGTCATGTTTAATCAAGGAATGCTTGAGTGTGGTTCATAAATGGTTGGGGTGTTTTCTCATGTGGAGTTAGTGTTACACAAGAGAAGAAAACAATTAGTAGTATTTTTATGGGTTTTATTTAGGTAAAATTTTGGGAATTACATTTTGGTATCAGAGCATGGTTAAACACTAGGAGTTCTGGAGTGTTTGGTGTTATACTACATAATTTTTTCAACTCTTTCTCACATGTGTGCAAGTGGAATGACACAATGATAATGTATGTATTTCTAGACAAGGACTATGATGGGAATAAATAAATTTTAATTTTTAGATTCATTCTATTGGTGGATGAGAGCATCCTGTTAGAGAGAAGTCATTTGTTATTTACTTGCTATTATGGTAGAGTATTTAGCCACCATGGATCATTAGAACCTAAAGTGAATAGAATGATAAAATGATGAATTTTTCTAGTTGATTATATTTCTCTCATGCCTTTTAATGGATGTTTATATTGGTCAATTTTGGTATTCCTTGGTAGAAAATAATTATATATATGGAGAAAATTCATATGTATCTATGTTTGTACATGGTAAATATCTACTTCAATTTACTCCATGTATACTTCTAATGATTATGTTTTAGATTTTTGGGTGAATATGATTTTAATAATTTATTGTGTATATAGTTAACAATATGATAAAATTGATTTTTTGTAAAGCAAACTATTAACAATGGTAGATCTAAATTAGCATGCTTTAGTTAGTGTTTCATTGTCTATCTTGGTTAAGTGTAAGCCATGAGGTTATAAAGAGGCCTTGTCCAATTATGTTATAGTTATAAAATTTAGTTAAACCTAGTGCATTGTTAACCTTGTGTATGTTGCTTGTTATTTAACCAAATGGTACCTAGTATGGTTGGAGGCCATATGCTTTGAAAATGATTGTTGTAAGTTCTAACCCTATCCTTGAGTTATGTAGTTTAAATATTGTTTATAACCATAAGTTATTCAAGATTAACTGTGCAGGTAGGGTCTTGATAGATTGATTTTATGACCCCTCATCATTATAAAGAATGAATGTGCTTTCCTATTTGAGAGAGAATTAGTAAGTTATTTAATATTATATTAAAATGATCATTGTGTTGAAATTATGGTTCACTTGGGTATTTTTTTGAGCATGGTATAATGGTTATATGTGTGAGTATAATTTTTATAATAAATGCGATTAATATACTTTGGAAACATTAATAGAGATTGAACAATGATTTATCCATGTGAATCAATTGTGATAGTGAAACTACAGAGATATTTACATTAGTGATATGACCTGAGAGTTATCAACACATGAAATTATTTTACATTAGAATAAGACAATTGGGATTTAGCATAGTGTTTTTCTAGGAAAGCATTTGATTTAAGTGCAATAATAAAAAAATGACATATTATTTGATGAGAGACTTGTATATCAGCTGATTTAGAGACTTTGAGACAGTTGGCAGATTTCTTGGGGAACTTTTAGCATTAAGTGTTAGGAATGAGGTTCACACTTGGTATACTTATATATAATTACATCATCACTTATTAATGAGAGTCATAGGGAGGATTATGTTGGAAATATTGTCATTGATGTCAAAGGTCTAGCATTATTAGTGATAAAGGCCCCATTGCATTTAATGATGTTTGTAATAGTTATATCTTGGCTAATGTGTGTTAATATTTATTTAATATTAATGAATATATTTTTGGTTACATATAAGTCAAAAGAGGGCCCATGGAGAAGTCAAAGAGGCATAGGGTAAAGACAAAAGAAGAATGGGATGCATTTTCCCATGAAAAATCATCTTGGGGAATTCCAAGAGTCGCCAAATGAAGACAAAAGAGGAAGGGCATAATTTTTCATGAAGAGACACTTTGAGGAATACAAAAAAGTCAACAAGATAAAGACAAAAGAGGAAAGGATGGCGTTTATTATGAAGGGTCATCATATGACTTTTTAAAGGTAAGGATACAAAGGGTCATACAAGTTTGGCACCATTTTCTATGAGGATTGAAGGGTCACAAAGGGTGAAGGCCAAAGGTCATTTGGAAATCTATAAATAAAGGCTTGAGAAGCCATTTGTAATATGTGAGAGTGAGTATGATTTTTATTTGTTATATCTAGCTTAGGAGAGCAAAGGTGAGAGAGGAAAGAGATATTGTAATGAACTATCATTTGTTGAGATAACAACATTGAGAGATAGTTATGTGGTATACATAAAAGGGGTTAGTGCTCCTATGGGTTGGTGCTCATGAATTGTTGTTGTGTTGGTGCTCAGCAAAGGGGTTGGTGCTCTTATGGGTTGGTGCTCATAAATTGTTGTTGTGTTGGTGCTTAGCAAAGGGGTTGGTGCTCTTGTGGGTTGGTGCTCATGAATTGTTGTTGTGTCATTGCTATATAAAGGGGTTGGTACTCCTAAAAGTTGGTGCTTGTGAATATTGTAGTTTGAGTTGGTTTTCATTCATATACTTGAGATTTTTCTCCATGGTTTTTTCCATATTGGGTTTCCACGTTAAATCTAGTGTCTCTCTCTATCTTGTGTGGTGTTTATTATTTTAGTTTTATTGCATATCTTGAATGTTTGGTTAAGTGGAATTTGATTAATGAAAAGTTTATAAGATTTATGATATATTGATTCACCCCCCTCTCAGTATATCCCATGATTAACAATTGGTATCATAGCAGGTTCCTTCAGAAAGGGTTTAATAGCTTGAAGGTAGATCAAAGAAAGAACAAGATGGCCAAGCAGATAAAGAAGGAGAATCAAGAGTTGAAATATATGGTTGAGGCTCTTAAGGAACATGTGTGTATCTTGGATTCTAAGCTGGCTATAGAAGAAAAAGAAAATATGATATTTATTTAGGATCTTAAGAATCATCTAGAGGTTGCAAATTCAAGTTTGAAAAATGAAAAGGAGTCAAAAGAAATAATTGAAGTTCTACAAGAACACTTTGAAGAAGCCAAGAAGAATGAAGAAGATCTAATGGCATAGTTAAAAATAGTAAGAAAACAATGTGAAAGGTATGTTATTGAAATTGCTTCTTTAAAAATGTATCTTGATAAAATAATTAAAGCAATCAATGATAGAGCATTTAATGATTCAAAATTTGAGAATAACACTAATATAATGAATAAGATATTAGTCCAAGGTAAGAAGAATGAAAGTTTTAAAGGCAAATTAAAAATGCCAATCAAGCAGCCCAATGCTTTCAAGTTTTCAAATTCTTTTCATGGCCATTGTTTTGTTTGTCATCATATTGGTCATAGGGCAAGAGATTGTATGAGGAGAAACAATCAATCAAAGGGAGATCTCAGTCACATTCAGTAAGTAGGTATGAGAAATGTTGTTTGCTTTTATTGTCATAAGGTTGGCCATATTGCTAAATTATGTCTAAATAAAGTAAATAGATCTTCAATTTATGTCAAAGGATATAGAGCCCCTAGAAGATATGAGAAGAGCCAAATTCAGATTTGGAGACCTAAAATAGTAAAGGTTGATCAGGTTGAGTTTAAGAGTGAGAATAAATTACTTGCTATAGTAGATAAAGAATCAGATAGGAAGGATTGTGAAAAATATCTTGTTACATTTGAGATGAGCCTTGTCAAGATAAGATAGTTGCAAGAGTTGAGAAGATGAAAAAAATTATAAATGATGAGGTTAATAAGTCAAATAAGCTAGACATGATTAAAAAGATACTACGAGAAAGACACAAGGAAGTAACAGAGGAGATGTGGGAATCTCCTAAGATTTATTTCTAGGACCCTTTATGTGGGGTGTCTCTTATAGGCTTCAAGGAGACACTTTTAATAAAAATTGAAGCATGGGTGGATGCTATTGGGTCTTGGCTATGTTGCATGACAAGAAGGTGAGTTGGTAGATTAATTTGTATGTCATTTGAGGGAATAGATTTTAAAGAAATTTTTGCACTAGTGTTAAGGTTAGAGGCTATTAGAATGTTTCTTGCATATGCAGTGTTTAAAAGTTTTAAAGTGTTTCAAATGGATATGGTCATAAGAAATTAGAATGTTGAAAAAGAGCTAATAGTTTCAAAAATAAGGAGAAGGAAAGTCATGTAGAGTCAATCAGAAGCTATAACTCTTTTGTTCCTCTATCAAGCTTTGATGAAGAGGCCATAATATGTTACATATGTAACAACTTTAGACACATAGCTTGGTACTATAGAAGTGTGTTCAAGTTAATCAAGAAGGACCAAAGTTTCAAGGCTCCATTAATTAAGAAGAAGGTTTAGACATGTTCATGGAAGAAGAAATAATCTGAAGATTCTATGTTGGTATAGATAGCTTTGCATGCAAGAAATGAAGAGCAGTCATGGTTCATTGATAGCGGATGTTTGAGGCATATGACAAGAGATAAGAGTAAGTTCATAACTCTAAAGAAGATCAATGGTGGAACATTGAAATTCATAGATACAACCACTACCAAGATAGCCATAAACGTTACTTTGAGTTTAGATAATGGTAGAACCAAGACTAAGACAATTTTGTATGTAAAAGGTCTTAAGCATAATTTATTGAGTGTAAGTCAAATATGTGATCAGGGATATACATTAAAGTTTTATGTAGAAGGTTGTGAGATTATAAGAAAATATTCAAATGAGTTGATTGTAGATGCTCAAAGGATAGGCAATGATTTATATGTATTATTAGATATCTTCTCAAAGGCATGATCAAAGGACACATTCAAAGATCTGCAAGAGGAGTTGGGAGTAATTTATTTTACTTCCTACCATTGAAGTTTAGCATCAATTGAAGGGGATATAAGTGTTATCTCTAGGTAGGCCCTTTGCCATTGATGTCAAAGTGGGAGAATAACAAGTATAGGTACAGGTGCAGAAATAGGTACAGTGAATAGGTATAGGTTGCTACAGTAAGGGGGAGTTACTATATGTTTTTTAGATGATAGTATATGTAGTTTTCAAGATGTGGTAGTTTCAGGATTGAGGTTGCCATCAATGACAAAAGGGGAGATTGTTGGAAATATTGTCATTGATGTCAAAGATCTAGCATTATTGGTGATAAAGGCCCCATTGCATTTAATGATGTTTGCAATAGTTATATATTGGCTAATGTGTGTTAATATTTATTTAATATTAATGAATATATTTTTGGTTGCATATAAGTCAAAAGAGGGCCCATGGAGAAGTCAAAGAGTCATGGGGTAAAGAAAAAAGATGAATGGGATGCATTTTCCCATGAAAAGTCATCTTGGGGAATTCCAAGAGTCACCAAATGAAGACAAAAGAGGAAGGACACAATTTCTCATGAAGGGACACTTTGAGGAATATGAAAAGTCATCAAGATAAGAGGAAAATATTCTTTTTATTATGAAGGGTCACCATATGACTTTTCAAATGCAAGGATATGAAGGTTCATGTAAGTTTGGTGCCATTTTCCATGAGGATTGAAGGGTCACAAAGGGTGAAGGCTAAAGTTCATTTGGAAAGCTATAAATAAAGGCTTGAGAAGCCATTTATAGTATGTGAGAGTGAGTATGATTTGTATTTGTTATATCTAGCTTAGAAGAGCAAAGGTGAGAGAGGAAAGAGATATTGTAATGAACTATCATTTTTTGAGATAACAATATTGAGAGATGTTTGTGTGGTATACACAAAACGGATTGGTGTTCCTATGGGTTTATGCTCATGAATTTTTGCTATGTTGGTGCTCAGCAAAGGGGTTGGTGCTCTTGTGGGTTGGTGCTCATTAAAGGGGTTGGTGTTCTTGTGCATTGGTGCTCATGAATTGTTGCTATGTTGGTGGTCATCAAAGGGGTTGGTGCTCCAAAAAGTTGGTGCTTGAAAATATTGTAGTTTGAGTTGGTGTTCATTTATATACTTGAGATTGTTCTCCATGGTTTTTCCCACATTGGGTTTCCACGTTAAATCTGGTGTCTCTCTCTATCTTGTGTGGTGTTTATTATTTCAATTTTATTTCATATCTTGAATGTTTGGTTAAGTGGAATTTGATTAAGGGAAATTTTATAAGATTTATGATATATTGATTCACCCCCCCTCTCAGTATATCTTGTGCTTAATAGATTAGTTTTATTCTTGTGTCTCCTACATCTAGGAAGTAGTTGATTATTACTTTATTACCTCTAAGAGGTAATCATGTTTTTATTTTGGGAGGTATATGGAGGATGATGTGATGTTTTCTCCTACCTCTGGGAGGTAGTCAAGTTGCTTTTGTTCACTCACCTCTAGGAGGTGATTCTATTTTATTTATTCCTTCAACCCTTGGGTGACTTTAATAGTCACATAATTCAAGTAATGTGATGTTTTTGGTTTTACTTTGAGAAGAAACACTATCCCTTGAAATTGTATTTGCATGTAATTATTATTCTAAAAATTTGAACATTTATAAGTTATTTTAAATTAAATTGAAGTAAATGGATTTACATTTGATTGTAGCTGAATTGAATTTTATTTATTTGATGACTTGGTAATTTTGACTTGGACTTTTATTGGCACCAAATTGTTTTTGAAATTGATTTATGACTTTATAATTTATGTTCCTATGTATATTAAAATGTAAATAGGTTGACCAAACAAATTACCTATTAGTTCAATGGGAGAAGCCTAAAATTTGTCTTGATGATTGTCAATAGATTCATGAATTCTGTACTAGAAGGATCCATGTTATGATTTAGAGGAGTTTTTATTCATACTATCTACTTTTGCCTAAGGGAATTCCCTAACATAATGAACTACTCTATAATTTATACATCTACCAAGAGGTCCATTCCTCTCAAATTGGTCATTTCCACTAAAACCTTCCTTGAAACCACTTGCTGGTTTCTTGTTTCTTGATGCACTGTTGAAATTTTCATTATGATTCTTGAACTAGTTCTTGGAGTTCCCATTCCATTTCCAATTATTTTTATTGAAGGTTATGTTAGTACCTCCAAACTTCTTTGTAAACTTTTCTCTGACCTCAACAAGAAATTTCAAATTCTATTCCTACTTTATAACCTTTTTAAACTCCTAATCTATAGCGAATAGTCCATGTATATACACCTCAAACCAAATTTGGAGTTATAATCCCATGATGAAATTTTTGATCTAAAAATTCACATCCTTTTGATACTATGGAAATAATTCAAGATCTTTGGGAATTTCTCCCTATATTATTTATTGATTAATCCCCTTGTTTTATATTCTAAAAATATATTAGTTTTTGTTTAAAATATAATTGGGGTATCCAATATGCTCTAAATAATGTCATAAAATAATCCCATGTAGTGGTGTTGGAGTCAAGACTCATCTCAAGTTTCTTGTTATCCCACCAGGTTACTACTTCACTAGCCAATTGGTAAGCTCCCCAAACTACCTTGGTTACTTTAGAGTAATTTTAAATCTTGAAATACTTTTCCATTTTGGTAAGCTAGGATTTTGATCCATCACCTAACACCATGCCATCAAATTTGTGTGGGTTTACATTTTTCATGTCCTATGCTAATTCTATAGCTATTTGAGCTCTAACATCTTGGTGCACTTCCTTGTGCCTTTGCTCCTGAGGAGATTCCTATTTAACAGGGTGTTATTCAACTACTTCTTATTCATTTTTATATTCTAAGCTATAAAACTCTCATTATAAATCTATTATATAGTCTCGTGTCTTGTTCATAATAGTGATAATTTAATCAAGATTCATAGCTTGCTCATCTACTAGCTGATTGAGATCAATTGTAGGGTTGGAATTAGAAGGTCCATCACCAACTAGTCTTCCTCACACAATTTTCCTTTTTATAAATTAGGAGAGTAAATATTTACATTAGTGGACTCATTAGGTCCATGAGCTAAACCCTAAGCTATGATACAACAATGTTAAAACCCTAGTGGGTTTAAACTCATAGTTAAGCAATTTTTTAAAATAAACTTACATTAACTTGAAAACAACCACATCATTAATTTTAATCAGTGATTATTATTTATTATCTAAATGCATGTAGTAATGATTAATTAGTTACTAATAACCTAATGATCAATGTAATGATTCATTTAGGTATTAAAAAATTATATAACAAGCATGAGGTATGAAACCTATCATAACATCTCAAAATATAGATTTTAACCACATTTATATATTTTATTACAAGTATAACCACTAATATTATAATATCCAATATTAAGTAAAATTTATATAAAAATTGACCATATTAAATAAAGCATATCAGATTTTACAACATTATAATTTTTACCATTGAATATAAAATACAATAAGTAAAATGTTCCCTAGAACATATGAGCATAAGAATCAACTCGAATAATCAATATAATAGCCATGAGTAGGAATCTCTAGAGGTTGAACTAGCTACTAGAGAGGGAGAGAATCATCAAGGTGCTTTACCTCTAACCATGGACCATAAATTCCCCATACCTCCTAACTGAGGAATTATCCTACCCTTCATAAAAGGGAAGATGAAAGCAATGTGGATATTGATAATTCCACCAAAACTCATGTGTTGTAAAATAACTAATACATGCATCAAACCTCATAGACTATGGAAATATATTCCTATAATATGACATCATGCATACATGTAAACTAGATTAAATAGGTAAAATGACAATGCTTTCAACTATAAACATTATTTTGGCCAAATATTTCATTATAGTTTCAGATCATATAGATCAGTCATTTTCACACACACATACTTTCTAATTTTACATGCTAATGAGTCATCTAATAATAGATGATGGATAAATGGGTTACATTATAGATATACCCATATACCTATCAACTTCTATTAGTGACGTGAATAAGACAACATCTCATAACATATTTTATATAATATGGTAAAAAATAATTACAACATAAGCTAACAAGAAAATTCAACATCAATTCATAATTTTCTCCATGCTAAGAAAAAATATCTTCTCATGTTGGTCATTTATTACCAGATAATAAACATATACATTATAAGTAACCACTTCATCTTATCTAATATATGTTATTAAATGACATGTATAATATTAAAACACTCAAGTAGTTTTGCACCCAAAAATAATAGGTTACAACATAAAAAATAATCAAATCAAACAATAATAATAACTCTAGTACTTCATGTTAGGTAAATGCTCCATCTATACTCTATAAGAATTTCCTATATTGATACATGTTTTTATTAATAATAATACCCTTATAGATCTAATTTTCCAATAGTCAATAGAATTTAAGATTATAAATCCTTCATTGATTTTCTATTTACTCAATTTTATTTTAAACAAATTGAGTACTTGGGTGGTCAAAACAATCATTAAATCCTTCAAAAGTCAAACTTATCATATCAAGACTTCATAATATATATGTATCCTCATATTAACCAGAAAATATCCATTATTTACTCCATATATAATGAGTGGTTATATTGACATATCATGCTAATCTAATATAGGTGCTTTAATTAGGTAAAATGAACATTTTAATAATCAATAAATCTAGATACTCATGTGAGATACACATCAGGATCCTTTCACTAAATAAACCTCTATTTATACACAAATAAATAAGAATATATAGATGTATGTACATAGTTATTTGCCTATGTACAAACCTATATTAGTCAAATGACAATATGAAAATACATGACCAAAAGATAAACATACGATTTAAAATTCCCAAGAATAATGACTAGAGTTAAATTCACTTTATGACTTTTTTTTCCATTACTATGAGACATTCATGGGTCATATTTGCTCATTTTAATTCAATTATCACTCATCATAGGTTTATAAAATACCAAATAGCTTCATACACAACCATATTAAAGAAAATAATGTTTATTTAAGCATAAAAGATATATAACTATAATTATTTTACCTCTTCTTCATTTTCTCTTGTTAATATACAACTATACTAACATTTATAGGTTATACAAGCTAAGTAAATTCTCCAGCCCACTTAGAATTCAAAACTACGAATATAACTATAATTGAGGTGAATCATTTACTATATCCTATGCAATAAATGATTCATATCAAATGCTCATAATATTGCATATTATTATTGAAACCAAATGACATTAAGTACCAAAAATGATAATTTTATCCAATAGAAGCTCTATTTGGAAACCAGGTTTTGACAATAACATAGTGACACAGTCTAAAAATTTGATAACACTATCCCAAATACCCATAACCATTTATAAACATATAGGTTGATCTATATTACTTGATGGTTTTAATAAATAAAATCCATAAATCACCAATGGTTAAAATCCCTTTTATGGTCCTATGGATGGAACCGAACACTATCCCAAATACCCATAACCATTTAGAACATGTACAAGTCAAGCTATATTACTCGATGGTTTTAATAAACAAAAGCCACAAATCACTAATGGTTTTACTCCCTTTTATATGCATGTGGATGGAACTAATTTTGATCCCCAAGTCCATAAAAGGTACCTAATAATTTTCATTCATAAATCACAATCATTTCCATTTGAACAACATTTCCCTAACTCAAGTACAAATATATATACACAATATTTTTTCTACAAATAAGAGTAAATATATACCCATGATAATAACTACATTTTTTTTTCATACAATAATTTAAAATTTTATGACCTACCTAGCCACTATCTCACTAGGGTTCAAATGGAAATGTCCATGACTCTAAGAATGCCTAGCTATATTCTCCCATTATACTATCCTTCTCCTATTATTTTTTATCTCTCCAACTCTCCACCACTTCTAATATTATTCATTTTTCTCACTTCTACATGTTTAAATTGAATATCCACTTTTGTTGAGCCATCATTATAATCCAATAGTTATGTTAAGTTCATATTCCACTTTGATAGCTCAAAAACACTAAAATTTTGGCATGGTTTCCATATAATCCCTCTTTATCCCAAAAAACAAGTAAACACATACAATGATGATAACCAAACGAAAAACATTAAAAACTATTTGATAATCCCCATCATTTTTGTATTGACATAAAATGTATTTGAATTGGATGATAGTTGAATCATTCATGCAATAACACCAACCCATAAGTTTATATGGATTAGTTTATTAAAACATAAATTGGTTATATTTTTCCTCTTAGTAACCTTCTTAAGCCTCTAAGGGGCGAGTCACAACATGATCATGTATTTTCATAAACCAAATACCAAAGACCATTTATAACTACTACATGTTCCTAATATACATACACATGTTTTGCAGTCAACATAACTAACATGAATGATGATTTTTAATGCAACATAATCCAACAAGGTGAATTCATGCATCAAGTAAAGCATAATGTTAAAGTAATGGTTTTATGTCAATCCATCCAAATCACAATAATAATATACACATAATATCACCAAGATGAATGACCAAAGATAACTTATGAAGAGTAATGACATCTTTTAAGAACTTATAAAATAATGTACAATGAGCCATGTAATTAAAAATAAACATTCATTTAGTCCTACAATGGTGTGTGCAGGTTCCATGTTTCCTTATCTTTACTCCAAATGCTAATAGTTATGGCTTCCTCCTTGATGATAATTTCCCTTTATGTCTCTTTGTGAGGGTGGGAAAGTCCTGCAACCACTTCAGTGAAACCAAAATGTATTTAGTCCATGTTATAGCATATACACATCAAATATATATGTATAAAATAATTATTGTACTATTATTAAAATATATTAATGAAACCAGAATCAACACAAGGTTTAATAATAACATCATAATGTATCTAACATAGTATGTGTAAAACATCACACCATAGCTGAACATGAATAGTAAATACAACTCTCAATATACAACAATAATGTCTAATAAAATAATGACATATTAGAATTGATAAATCATGAGTATCAATTTAACATTAACACTAATTCAACCTATTAAAGAGTGGGGTGCAACATGGAAGAAATAAGTTATGTATTAGTAGATTTTATAATAATGTATTAAAAGATGTTTAAAACCTAAATCAGTATGATTGGTTTGGTTTTAGGAATTTTAGGTTTAAATTCCATAGATTCTCTTTCATTGGTTTCTTTAGTTATATATGTCTTCAATGGGTACTAAATATTTTAATTAGCAAAGGAAAAAACTTCTCATCTATTACAACACAAGAGCTTGTTTTCTTTCTTTCTTTTCTATATATTTTTTTTATCACTTTTGGTTTTAATCAAGTAGGATTTTACGTTTAGAGGGTCTATACTACTAAAAATTTGGGGGATCTAATTTATTTTAGTGGTCAAATAATTTTGGGTTTGGCTTTTGTGTTACATAAGAGGTGATGTATACAATCCTTTAAGACTAATTACACAACTATTACAAGATTTGATTTGGATTTGGATTTTGATGTATTTCCTTCATCTGTGTTGTCTTTTACTTATTTTTTTATTTGTTGTAGATGGTTGTTATTTATTACAAAATATTTTTCACTATTGTTGCTGAACAAGTGACTATAATTTTTTTTAATGTTTTGAAAAACTTAAAAATTTCTTTTATTTAGGAAGATGATAATTAAAGGAATTTTTTAAGTAGTTTGGTTTTTATTTTGGGGTTTCCTTTCATTTATTTATCCTAGTTTTACTCTAGCTAGATTTTCTATGATTAATTCTTTTTATATTTATATATTTATTAATGAAATGGGTAAGGGTCCTCATAACCCTATTTTACCAATTGAAAAAAAATGATATATGTTGTTTTTAATAAATGGAGTGAAAACCCAAACTCATAGAGGAATAAATAATATATGCCATATTTAGTTTGCCTTTTATAGGTTCCTATCAGGAAAGACATGGTTTTGTTGAAAATGTTATTGGGATGAGCCATTCTGACCATGTAGATGCCCCATGGGTGCCATTGCTTCATGGTTTAGTAAAGGAAATAAAACCAACCAATTGGGTTGTGTTAATTTCATTTATCTTCTCAAGTAATTTAAATAATATAAGGAAGGTAAATATCTTCATATGGCTTCATATCTAATAGACTACATATGTTACACACTATAATTATTATTAAATTATTCAACCCATGGTAATCATTGGAAAAGAATCCAATCCATATTTTTTGTTGTATATTGCATAACCATGTGCATCAGTCCAATTAACCAAAAAAAATTTAATGAGATTACTTTGATTGTGTATGAAGCCATTCATGATATAAAATTCCCTAGGATTTCTTTTTGCAATGTGAGAAACCATTTCATTTTTTTTGAATTGGAATTAATTACAAGATAACACAATAGTAAAAATAGAATGAGACTTAAGGCCTACCCATGTCCTACCCATGAAAATATCATATCATATCAATCATCTACTGACATTTTCCTAGTTATGAAATAAATAATAATAATCCATGTTCCCTAAGTTTCTTATAATTATTGGGGAAGAAATTTTCCAAAAGTTTAATATACATAAATTAATGGAAATGACTTGATCCCATAAAAATTGGAATAAGTATGATTTTAGAAACATGACCCTTTGATAAAAGTGGAGCAATACTTTAACTTCATTAGAGATAGATTAGATGTAAGATATAAACATCAGCCTCACCCAAAGCATGACATATTCATGGATGTAGGAGATAATCAAGAATTAATTATCAAATTAGCTAAGGTAAGAAAGGCCAATTACCTTAAGAAACTTAAGGAGATGGAGATGTTGATGTTAAATATGCTCACATTCTTGTAGTGAATGGTGAAGTAGAGGATCAAATTCTACATCTTATTTTGATGTGATATTACTCCAATTGCATACCTCAAGGTAACATAATTACAAAATTCCCATATGGCTACCCTTTTTATATTACAACTACATTGGATGTTGTTGGTGATACCCTATTTATTGATTTATCAAAAGAGTTGAGTAAAATTAAAATGCCTAGTAATTTGTTGAAGGAAGTAGTTGACTCAATTTATATTAGTATTCCAAATTTATTTTATTCATACCCTATTTTTTGCCATAATTCACTTTATCCAGTATGAATTAGGACCTTAGAACTAATCCAACTAGCTTCCATTCATCAAAATGTAGTTAAGGACTTAGAAAAAATAAGTCAAGAGCCCATATTTCATACCATGGGAAGTCCCCAAAATTCATACCACCAAAATTAGAGGCAAAAATTTGAGTATGAGTGAAGAAATCCTGTGAATGTTAATATGGTCATCAAAGAGGAAATAGAGGTTGAATTGAAGTATAAGCAAAATAATATTACGATAGTCACAAAAGTAAGAGGAAGAAAGGAGGAAAATAATTAATATCCAAACATACTCATTGTGGTAGATTTGTCAAAAAATGAATAAACCTACCATCCTTTATATGATAGAAATATTCAAAGCCATGACTACTGATTAAGTTGATGAAAAATATGAGAAGTATAAGAGAATAATTACATAACTATATAATAAATTTAAACAAGTTAAATATAGTTACAATTACTTCATCATGATCAAATGAGCTATCTAGAATGTTTTTTATAATATTTAGTACATAATTATTTAGTTATTTTCAATTTTTATAGATTTGTAAGAACAATTATCTTAGGTAAGTGTGGTAAAATATAATTTGAAAATAAATAGAATCAAGTTGTTAGAATTTATGGGAATGGTAGATTATTTTGATGAATCTTGAATGAGTAACATAAACTCCTTAGATGTTGTAGTGCATACCAAATGTGATTAATAAATGGTTATTTATTTTGTGAACCATCACACAAGAGGTATTTATTTGATCATAAATAAGTTTAGGAAAATGACTGTTACATTGGAAATCCTCACTGATAAATCTAGGGGTTTATTTTATATGTTTTGATTTCTTATTTTTTAGGATGAATAAGGAAAATGGATTTCTAAAATTGTGTTCAACATTATCATCAAAAAGTACTTAACATAGTTAAATAATAAATAACAAGTTGGAAAAGGATCCAATCTAATCTCAAATAAGGATAGATTAATTATCCTACTCAAAATGTGGAATGAGATCACATAATAAGAAACACAACACATATTGTATCATACATAAATATGGACATTCTCAAAATGAATAAAAAAATTGGAAAATGTTTACTAGTAGATGTTGCATATGTGGAAAAATGTTACTGAGGTTGCAACAATCTATTGACTAGATATTTAGTGCTATAGTAATCCAAAGTTTTTATTGATATGTTTTAGTGTCTTGGATACCCAAGTGGTGGTTTGTAGTATAGACACTAAAATTTGGTATTAGACAATTGACAATGTCATTCTTGACCTATCCTTACCTCAGATGAATTGTGTGTATACATATAGATATTGCACACCCTTTTCTCCTATATGCTTGCCTTTTATGGGCATGACCTTACTTATTTTATAATAATCATACACAATAATTACATAGCTTGTGTCTAACCTATTCATTATCATACTTAGATTGTATGTTAATTATCATATCATTATTCCTATCTTCTTGAACACCTATAGTAGTACTTATATGGATTCAAATTTATGAAACCATACACCTATTATAAACTTATCTGCATGCCAATAAATAACAATTTTATAAATTTAAATTATCTTTATCAGTCAATCCATGATTTCACATGTTGGTAGTGTGATAATTTACACAAAGAGCCATTTATTTATACATAATAGGTCTATAATTGTTTACTTATATAAAATTTATAAAATAGACATCTATACACATTTTCACATTGAGAGTAACTACCTAAACTTCAAAAACTATAAATTAGTCATAAGGAGAAGGCAATAGCCAAGTTTGAAGCACCTAATTTAAGTCAAGGATTTCATTGTCAAACATTGAATGCTAGGTTCTAAGTTACATTCATAATAGTGGATCATCATTACACACATACCTTGAAAGGGAATAAATCTGCCTTATTTTATTTCCCTTATCCCAATATAGGATACATAGGTGAAATTCAACTATTCATTGGGGAGTGGTTGAGGTTAACTCAACATTGCTCTTATCAATTTTTATAAGTTAACATAGTGTCAAAATTGGATATAATGTTTCAATGTGAGGGAGATAATGTTTTTATATTTGATCACATAGTGAGCATATTATATGCTACAAGAAGATGGTTTTTAATTAGACATAGTGACCTTTGTCAAAATAGTCAAACATAGATTATAGTGATGAATCCAATATAAGGTAGATGCCTTCACCTTAATGTAATGATATATATCTTGATAGACTCATTGAGGCAAAAACAAACACTTAGTTTCTAATTAGAGCTACTCTTGGTCCATTTCCAATGATTTCTATCACTACATATAGTCTTAATCATGCATATACCCAAAATAAGTTAAGTATCTCAATATTCCTCATGCTTTATATATACAACTAATAATTTTCACTTTATTATTTACTGATGCTTTTTATTTTAGTGGCTTGTCAACACATCAATATCCCTAAGTGCATGCCTCAAAGGGTGTACCATCAATGGGGTGAGAAGGGCTTATGGTGATTTACAATAAATTTTGTTATTTTATCTTAATTATGCCATTAATACTATCAATCTGACCTTTTAAAAGTATTTATCCATTTATCCCTTTTATCCACTTCCTATCTAGATTTTATAAATTCCATATATCCTATGATATTGGTCTAGTTGATACCATCTATTTTGTTTCCATGGCCCTAGTTGATACACTTATTTCACTTGCCATTTAGTTATTTTGTTATGAACTACTTGGACATGGTTGTTTAATTTACTATTGTGATATAGTTATGTGATCTATGATTTGATTCATTATGATGTTGTTTGGATAAATATCTATTATGCACTTTCATTTTAACATTGAATATTTCATGCTTAATGAGTTTTTAATTTATTATTCAATTTAGTTGTCTTATTATTTTATGTTGTTATTGCATTTATTGCTCTTGTATAGTATAAATGTTGTTGATGGCCTATTGTGACCACAGGTACATGATATGATCTAGGTTGGAGTGGATTAAAAAAGTCAAGTGAGTTAGATAAAGTGAATGGAAATAAACAATAAACTTAAAATAAAAAATTTAAGCTTTGATAGTCTTAAGATTTATTTTTGAGTAGTTATTTATGTTTGTCTTGATTGTGTTGCCTTGGTGTTTGACTTTTTTTGAATTCAAGTGCATATCTAGAATTAAGTCCTTAGTTAGTTTAGATTATTTTCTTGAGAATTATTTCCATTTAGTTTCAAACTCATTCTTGGTTCAAGTTGTGATACTTGTTGGCATTGATTTTAATCATGTAGTCCTGTTCAACTACTTTATTTGTACTTGACTTAGTCTTGTTGCATATTTTGCTTAAGTTTGGAATAGGGCCATTAATCTTTGAATGTTTTTATGAAAGAATAGTTTAAAGGAATATTGTTATCATTCATTTTTTTAATTGACCAAGTCCTATCTTGGATAGGCAAGAGAAGGGTCTATGAGTCTCATGGACTTGGCATTAGTCAATGTTGTTTTAATTGTCCAAAAACATTGGGATGTGACATTAGCTTGACTTTCTATGAAATAAAGTTGAGAGACTTAAAAACCCTAACAGGTGTATTTCTTGGTCATTTTGCATTGTGTCATTTTGAAGAGCCTAACGCATAAGGTAAATTTTCTAAAAAATTTGGAGAATGAAAGCTAAGGGAAATAATGTGGTAGTTAGTTATATGAACATTGTGAGCTTATCGTGGAGTTCAAACTACAGAAACCTATTGGTCTTGTTGACCATAAAGATGAATTTATGGATTTTTATATTGTTGTTTTGTTATTTTATGTCAATCCATTTTGCTTGTATAGAGGATGGAAATTTTTGGAAGGCAAGGAAGTAAGTAAACTCACCATTCATTTGCATTTTTATTGACTGAAGCACAAGTAAGTTTTGTATTTAATTTTATTATGGGTTTATGGAATTGTGTTGGTTTTCATTATTTTCATAAAAAAATGTGTAGGTATTGTTTTATTACTTAAATGGGAAATGGTTAAACTAGATATATGCATTTTGTTTAAAATCCCTAAGTCTTTTCATAGGGGTTCCCATCAATTATATTTTTCACCTGATAATTTTTTTTAGGCTACAACCATGCAAGTTATTATAGTTTTTTTTTTTTAAATTTATAAACTATGATGGGATTTTTAAGTGTTAGGTTGCCTTTTCATAACAAAAAAACATAGGAATTTTTGAAGGCTACAACCTTGAAAGAAAACATTGAAATACTATGAGTTTTATGTGTGGGTTGAATACCAATCATAGTTTTCATAAAATATTATTTTATTATGTTCAAGTAGAAACCATAAATCCATGACATTAAATTATGTTGTTTTAGGCCTAATTTGTTCTCTTAATTTCATTATAATTATGATTGTTTGACTTTAGGTAAAGGTTTGATCATGTGACCTTTAGGTCATTATTTATTTTATGTGATTGAATTTTTATTGTAATTATTTTTCCATTGAGAGTTTATCATTGTCAGGATTGATTATGATTATCATGATTTTAATAATATTTTTGTTATTATGGTCAAGTGGACATGAATTATTGACTCAATTATTTTTGAGTTGGAAATGCTTTTGGAACCTTTATGTTTCTTTTGAAACTACTATAATTACTTTTTCATTTGCTATATTTCAAATTTGGATTTATGGGTGTCATTTAGTTTTTTTTCAATTATTTATTTATTTTTCTAGTTATGAGTAATTAACTAATTCCATGTGTATTCTTAGATTCTAATAATAATGAAGTTGTATTTATTATAAATTTTGTGATAGTAGGTTTTTGGTTTATGTGAAAAATATCATGGATTATTCTTATAAGAAACAAACCTTAAAAGATCATAGGTGAGCTGAAATATTTAAAATAATTGCAAGTACATAGTTGTTAGAGGCCAATAATATGGATAAAATTATTTAGATTCTTCCATATTCTTGTTGGTTTATGTGAAGTCAAGAACATTTGATGTTTAAATTTATATACTTTACTCAACTTCCCTAATTCACATCTAACTAATAGATGTGGTGATCTAGGGATACTTATGGTTGGGATCATAAGGTAAGGAGGGTGGGTTTTAATACCTTTATTCTACTTCATCTGCTTGTGATTTTAATTTCTAAAGAGATCCTTGCTTCATCTTTATCTCTCCTTGATTGGCATATGTATGAGGTGGCAGAAAGTTTTCTATAGTTGATATATAATCTTCTGTGGCTTATTTCATTTGTTGTACAAATGAAAACTAACTTATGTAATATTCATTTAGTGTTATTATATTGAAGTTATACATTCATTCATTATTGATGCAATTACTTAGAGAGGTTGTAGGTATATCCTCATTGAGGCATTAAATATTATGGATTTATAAGGTTATGTTTCCTTATTTGATATAGTTTGATAATGATCATTCAGTTATCTTAATTATATATCATTAGTATGGTGATATTTGAAAGGTTCATATGATTATTTAATACTATTGGTTGTCTTATCTCATACATAATACATTTAGCTAGTTAAACATTGATTATGATTACTTGGTTTATTTTGGATTAAGTTTGTGAGATTCATTTATATGACAACATGTGAGTATTGTGTTTGTTAAATTATACCAATAAGTTGGAAAGTTATGCTAGTATGTATAAAGCATATTAATATACTACATGTACAAGATGAGTTACTTCTTATTCATATTTGATTACAATATGTTTCCATTAGACTACAAAAAGACTTTAGACATACCTCAATCTATAAGGAATCTCCATTTGTGAAGATATATCATTTGATGAGATTATTTTAAGACATTTAAAAATTTATTATAGATAAATACCTTCGTAAGGATTGTTATGAACAAAATCATTCTAAAATATGATGTTGAGATGTAATTGTGAGGTCAGTTTTAGTTTGTGATTTTAAGCAAAACATTATGAGCTTATGAGAACACCTTTTCTAAATTGATTATATCCTTTTAAACGTAATTAAAAATATCACTATTAAAGTGATAGGATTATTATGATAACCTTATTTAACTATTGGAAATGTTGTTTTGAATAATTAAAAGTTTAGGTCACAAACTGTTCATGGGTTAATCTCATGTATAATATAAGTTAAGAAAAGTAACTTTAAAACAAGATTATTAATAATATGATTAAATCAAAGATATAAATTCCAATGGTCATTACAAATGAAGCTTCATGTGATTGTAGAACATCTCTCTCTTATTTGGAAGTGACCTATGGAATGATAATGAATTTATTATTTCATTGTGATAGTAAGAATTATCTTCCTTAGTGCATTGTTAAAGAATAATAAATTGAGTTATAAACATAAATTTTGAATTATAAAATCTATCTTGAGTGATATGAAAGAGAAATAAGTTTTATTTAAAGGTTGAGATAAATGTTTATAAAGCCTTAAGGCATTGGAATTAGAGGAACACTTTGTCTAAAGGCAATGATCAAATTTTAAATATGATTCACTTAAGTTATTAAGATTAAGAAGAAAACTTAGTAAAAGATATGGATTTATTCAAAACTCATATGGGAATGAAACAATGGTGTTTGAAGTCATGCTTTGCATAACCTAAAAAAAGGTTTGACTAAACTTAAATAATATTATTAATGAGACATGAATTAAATTGTAAATACTAACCAAATATATTAATTTGCTAATAATCACTCCTAATGTAATGAGGCTAACCATGCCAAGTAAAATTGATAAGTTGATCTAGAATGGAACTTAAGAATGGTTGTGGAAACATGATGCAGTAGCATTATGCAGATGAAAAGTTTGATATTTTACATGTGTATTAGTATGTTTATTAAGGTATAAAATAATAATTTAGGTCTCAATCATTCATTTGGAGTGATTATGAGATGATGTCTTAGCCTAGATAACTCAATTGGGCCAATTTTAAATTTGAATTTTCAAATTATTTAAGTTGTAAAAGCATAGGTAAAGGTCAAACTTATAGAGAGTGTGGTAATTATAGTGGTTATACAAGTTTATCAACGTATTATAGTATCAATAAATAGCATATATGGTCATATTTATCATTTATTAAATATATGTGCTTGAAAAAGACTGTTAGTTGTATGTATTCTCAAAAAAGGTAAGTCAATGGAGTAAATTTTGGAGCATGGTTACACATAATCAACTTGGAGAAATAAAAAACTAGAGGATAAAAAATGTACCTAACTTATATTATATCTCCAAAGAATAATAAATCCTAAAACACTTCAAAAATGTTCTTTCTCAGGTTATACAGTGTGTATATGTTTATGTATGACAATTTGTGTGTAAGAGGATTATATTTTGGAATATTTTATAATATAAGGAATTATTTTTTAGTGTAATAAGTGTGTATTCATTTTTAAAGATACCATATTAATTTTTTTATAACTCATTCAATCAAATATAGTGAATTCAAGGTTATAAAGTCATCTTTTCTATCACACAGACTATATTTTGCTTAAAAACCTTAATCTCGATCTTTTGTTTGTTGGGGAAAATTTTGAATGATATCAATTTGGTTCTTTTATAAGTTTTATATAGTATATAAGATGATATTAAAATAATTATTTTGTGTAAAATGTCTTTATATTCTATGAACTATCATTAAAAATCTCTTGGGTTTAGTACACTTAGAAAAACCCTAGTTACAGGGTTTAGATTACATAAAGAGCCATAAATCCATTTTTAACACTTTAAAATTTCTCAAAATTTTTAAAAATATTTAAAATAAGTTTACCAAATATATTCAATTTTTTTTAAGTCATTTTGAGGTGTAAAAATGTTGTACCGATCGACTAGGTGTAGTCAAAATTTAGAATTCTATGTTTTCTTGACATCAAATTAAGGAATTTATCTAATTTATTCAAATTTGAGTCTTGTAAAGTCCAGTGAGAATTTATAAATGTTTTAAATTATTATTAAAACCTTTTATAAGTTAAATTTTGATTTTTAAATCTATAGTTTAGGATTTGACCTTTTTGCGCATCAATTAGGTCTCTTACCAAAATAGGGTATTGGACTGTTTGATAAACTATATTTCAAAACTGATAACTAGATTGGTTTTGTAGTTATAATAGGTCATTATTTGTTTTTTATTAATTTTTTTTAGACCCTAAAATCTTTAATTTTTTTAGTTTCATGCTCTTTAATTGAATAATAAATTAGAATACATGACTGTCATATAGGTTAGTTTGAGTCAATATTAAGGTTATTAAGTTAATTATTTGATTGAGGGTTTCATAATAGAATACATGTGTGTATCATATTTGGTATCAGATAAAAATATTTTACACAATAAAAATGTCTAGAGTTAGATAAATAAGGAAAAAATGGCATCAAGGGCTAGAGTAAGAGGAGGAATAAGGACACAAGTAACCAATGCAGTATTTCTTGAAGAGATCAAAAGTCTCAACACCAAAATGGAGGGAAAAAAAATAGAAAAAAGGAAAGGAGTGGATTTTGGAGATTTTAGTGATATATAAGATGAATGATATGAATAATAACCATTGGTAGTAGATCTAGAAGGACATGAAGAGAGGCTTGTGAAGGCAATAGTGGGAGTAACCTCCAAACCAAAGGTAGATGTACCTATGTATGATGAAAACTTGAATGCTGAAGATTTAATTGATTGAATTAGTGACTTAGATAAATATTTTGAATATGAAAATTCTTAAAAATAAAGGAAAGTGAAATTTGTAGTGAAAATTTTGAAAGGCCATGCCTCCCTATGGCGGGATGATGTGCAAATAGAGAGGAGAAGGAGAGTGAAAAATAACCAGTTGGGAAAAAATGGTGTCAAAATTGAAGGGTAAATTCATGCCTAAGTATTATAAAATCAACATCTTAAAACAACTTAAGAATCCTAAATAAAAATACATGATGGTAAAAGAGTACATAAAGTAGTTTTATAGGCTAATCATAAGGATTGGTCACATAGAGGAAGACTTGGAGAAGGTAACAAGATATTTAAATGGTGTGAAATTTGTCATACAATATGAGATCACTCTTATTATGCCTAAAATATTTGAGGCATACTAGTATGCATTTAAAGTTGAATAAAATCTTACAACAAGGCAACCTACACATGCTAGAGGAAGAAAAAGACTCTATAGGGGTAAAGGATGGCAAGGAGAAAGGATTCAACCTCAAGTTCATCAAGGAGAAACCAGTAGCTTCCATAGAGAAACATCAACTTCAAGATTCATATCTCCTTTTATAGGAAGAAGGATTTTATATAGAGGTAGAAGTGGATAATTTAGTGGTAGGTGTTTCAAGTGTGTCAAATATGGACATAGATCATACGAGTGTCTAGAACATCCATCTACCAATCAAGGAATATCTTATATCACTCAAGCAAAAGAGGAACAAAGTGTAAGTACTCTTATCCAATAATATGCTCACAAATAAGGAGAATCACTATTGATGAAGATTATTTTGCTAAAACTTGTCAAAGAGCTTAAGGAATTACCTCAAAGGAAAATACTCTTCAAAACTACATACAAATCCAAGGGTAAATGTAGTCAAGTGATCATTGATAGTGTAATCATTGATTACTTGGTGTCTATATAAATGGTAATCAAGTTACAATTGAATAAGGTAAGCAATCTTACTCTCTAAAAAATTTATTGGCTTTAAAAAGGTCATCAAATTCTAGCTAATGAATAGTGTAATGTATAATTTCAAATTGGGAGTTATAAAGATACTATCACATGTGATATATGCCAATGGATGTTTTCCATATCCTCTTTAGAAGACCCTATAAATATGATAAACAATATATCCATGATGATAAGATTAAAACTTATATATTTATGAAGGATAGTAAAAAGCATGTTCTTATACTTATCATAGAAAATGATGTAGCTATAAAGTAAGACACAAAAATATCATTGGTCATTGGGAAAGAATTTTTACATAAAGTAAAGAAAGAATAGGTGATATATGCTCTCATTGGTAATCCTATAATGTTTTTAACTTCTACTAAGCTTGATGAATTACCTTTATATATTCAATATTTGTTATGTGAATTCATAAATATTATGGTAGATGATCTACTAAATGAATTACCTCCTAGAAGAATTAAAAATCATCATATAGATCTAATTATTGGTGCTAATTTTCCTAAAGAATATGAATAAAAAATGACTCCTAAGTAAATTCATGAGACTAAGAATCATGTGCAAGAATTATTGGACAAAGTATTGGTGAGAGAAAGCTTAAGTCCATGTGTAGTTCCTACAATTTTAGATGTAAAGAAATATGGTTGTTGGATAAT
Organism: Torreya grandis; assembly: GCA_037957365.1. Lineage (NCBI taxonomy): Eukaryota > Viridiplantae > Streptophyta > Pinopsida > Cupressales > Taxaceae > Torreya > Torreya grandis. The sequence goes on from JARHVA010008427.1 coordinate 165,854, forward strand.
GTTCATGGATTCAAGAGCCATTAATAAGATAAAAATAAGGTATAGATTTACTTTACCTAAAATTGATTATTTATTGGATTATCTTAGTGGTGCTATATGCTTTTCTAAGATAGATCTTAAAAGTGGATATCATCATATAAGAATTAGATAAGGGGATGCATGGAAAATAACTTTCAAAATCAAATATGGTTTGTATGAATGGTTGTTAATGTCTTTTGGCTTAAGAAATGCTCTTAGTACCTTCATGAGTTTGATGAATGAAGTTATTAAACCATTCATAGGTAAATTTTTTTATTTTTTACCTTAATTATATTATGGTTTTTAGTATATCTAAATAAGATAATCTTAAGCATTTGAGGATGGTTTTAATGAAGTTACATGAAGAAAGGTTGTTGATAAACCTTAAGAAATGTACTTTCTTGAAAATTGAACTAATTTATTTGGGTTTTGTGATCTCAAAAGAAGGAATAAAAATGGATAAGGATAAGGTAAAGGAAATAGAAGAATGACCTACACCCAAGAGTCTATTTTAGGTAAGAAGTTTTCATGGTTTTTCTAGTTTCTATAGAAAATTCATAAGGAATCTTAGTACTATTTTTGCACCTATGGTAGAAAATATTAAGGGTAAAAAAAAACCATTAAATTAGAATGATGAAGCTAATAAAAATTTTCATATTTTGAAGAAAACATTTATAGACCAACCCATATTGGCCTTACTTGATTTCAATAAATTATTTCAAGTTGAATGTGATGTAAGTGAGACAACTATTGGAGCAGTTCTAAGCCAATAAGGTAAACCAGTTGCTTATTTCAATGAAAAGATAAATGAAGAAAAATAAAGTATTTAACCTATGATAAAAAAATTCTATGCCATTATGAAATCATTGAAGAAATGGAGGCATTATCTAATGCCTAAGGAGTTTGTTTTATTCACTAATAATCATGCTTTGCACTTCATAATTAATTAACATAAGTTAAATCAAAGACATGTAAAGTGGGTAGAATTTTTAAAAACTTCTTATTTTAAAATTAAACATGAAATTGCACAAATAAATAATATTTTTGATGCCTTGGTTAAAATAAGTATGATTTTATAGGAAATTCAAGTGAATGTTATGGGATTTAATGATCTTAAGAACTTATACCAAAAGGATTCAGATTTCAAAGAAGCCTATGAGGTATGTAAACATACCACTAGTAAATTCATTGAGTATATTATATGATTAAATAAGTTCTATTATTCAAATGCAAATAATTGTGTATTAAAAAAGGATCTATGAGAGAGAATCTTATCAAATAAAAGCATAGTGGAAGTCTTGCAGGTCATTTTGGATAAGACAAGACACTAGCTCAAGTAAGTGCCTTATATTATTGGACAAATATGAAAAATGATGTGAAAAATTATGTTGAAAGTTTTAGTATTTGTCAATATGCTAAGGGAAAATTTTGAAACACAAGCCTATATCAATCCCTATCGATTCATGATAAACCCTAGGGATCAATAAGTATGGATTTTGTTCTTCGCCTACCTAGGACTCAAAGAGGTAATGATTCCATTTTTTTGGTAGTAGATAGATTCTATAAAATGTCTCATTTCATACCTTGTTATAAGGTGAAGGATGCAACTCATATATCTAACATGTTCTTTAAAGAGATAGTAAGGTTGCATGGATTACCTAGTAGTATTGTTTTAGATATAAACATTAAATTTGTGGGTCATTTTTAGAGAAGTCTTTGGAAAAAAATTGACACCAAGTTGACATTCATTTCTTCCTATCACCCTCGAACTGAAGTGTAAATAAAAGTGGTTAATATAAGACTTGGAAATATCCTAATAACTTTGGAAAGTGAACACCCCAAGCAATGCGATCAAGTAATTGCACATGCATACTTTGCTTATAATGAGTCACCAAATAGAAGTATAGCTAAAAGTCATTTTCAAAAATTTTATGGTATTCATCTTAGCAGAATTTATGATCTCAAAAATTTAGGCCAACAATAAAGGAGTGTATAAGGGGAGTAATTCATAGAAACCATGCAAGAGCTGCAAAAATAGGTGAAACAAAGAATTAAAATAAGTATAGGTAAGTAAAATAAAATATCAGATTTGAAAAGGAAACAGATGCAATTTGAATTTAGAGATCTTGTCTTAGCTCATTTGAGAAAATAAATATTTCTAAGGGAGGAGTACATAAATTTAAAACTAAAAAGTATAAGGTTATATAAGGTCCTTAGGGTGTTTTCTTCCAATGCATATGAGATATAACTTCCAAAAGATATTGGTAATTATCCTATATTTAATGTTTATGATCTTTATCCATACAAGGAAGGAGAAAATGATGGAAAAATAGATTTTGATGTGACTGATCAAACCATTATGAAATCAAACACTTATCCTAGGCATATTTATGAACTCAAAAATATAGGCCAACAAAAAAGGAGTGTAGAAGGGTAGGAATTTGCAGAAACCATGCAAGAGCTGCAAGAATAGGTGAAATAAAGAATTGAAATTAAGTACATCTAAGTACAAAAAAAGAGAAGATTTGAAAATTAAAGAGGTGAAATTTTAATTTGGAGGTCTTTTCTTATCTCATTTGAGAAAAGAAAGGTTTTCAGGGGGGTACAACATACTAAAACTAAAAAATTTAAGGCTATGCAAGGTCCTTAAGATGTTTTATTCTAATGTATATTAGATATAAATTAAAAAATATATTGTTATTTATACTATATTTATTATTTATAATATTTAACCATATAGGGAATGATAAAATGATGGAAAAATAGTTATTGATGTGACTAATCAAACCATTCCTTAGGAACAACAACTACCAAAGAAGCCACTAGATCAACTAGAGAGCATTATAGAAAAGGAGTCAAAAGGATAAGAGACAAAGAATATTTTTTAATACCTCATAAATTTTAAATATCATCCTATTGAAGACTCAAATTGGATGACTATTGCTCAAATCAAAAAGTATGGTACTGATATTTAATAGCTCATAAATGATTGACTTCTTTTCCACCTTGGTGGATTGATGTAGGAGCATCACAAATATGAATGGTTTGATATGTACATGTGTCTTAGTATATGTTTTAAGATCCAAAATATTAGTTTTTATGTTAATCATTCATTTGGAGTGCTTAGGAGATGATGTATTAGCCTAGAGAACTCAATTTGTAGTTTCATACTAATTTTAAATTTGAATTTTCAAATTGGTTAAGTTGTAAAGGCATAGGTAAATGTAAAATTTATAGATATCATGGCAATTTTCATGGTTATATAAGTTTATCCACATATTATAGGATAAATATAGATCATTTATGATCATATTTATCATTTAGTAAATATATGTGCTTGAAAAAGATTGTTTGTTATATGTATTCTCAAAAAAGGCAAGTCAAGGAGAACATTTTGGAGCATGTACACATAATCAACTTGGAGAAATGAAACGTTGGAGGATAAAAATTTAATTTAATTATAATATATCTCTAAGGAATAATAAATCCTAAAACACTTCAAAAATGTTCATGCTCAGGTTACATAGTGTGTATATGTTTATATATGACAGTCTGTGTGTGTAAGAGGACTATATTTTGGCATATTTTATAAGTAAAAGAAGTGGTTTTTAGTGTAATAAGTGTGTATTAATTTTTAAACATTCCCTCTAAATTTTATTCAAACTCTATCAATCAAATAAAGTGAATTTAAGGTCATAAAGACCTCTTTTCTATCACATAGACTCTGTTTTGCTTGAAAACATTAATCTCAATCCCTCATTTGTCAAATAAACTTGTGCATGATCTCAATTTGATAATTGTATAATTTTTATAAAGTATATAAGAGTCTATTTCAATCATTATTTTGTGTAAAATTTCTTCATCCTTTATGAACTATCATTAGAAAGCTTTGGGGTTCAGTACACTTAGAAAAACCCTAGTTACAGGGTTTAGATTACAAAAAGAGCCATAAATCCATTTTTAATTCTTAAAAAATTCATAAATTTTGTGAAATGATTTCCAATAAGGTTATATAATATATTAAAGTTGTTTTAAATCATTTAGAGGCATACATACATCATATCAATCGACTATGTGCAGTCAAAATTCAAAATTCTAAGTTTTCTTGACAACACATTGAGAAATTTGTCTAATTTATTCAAATTTGAGTGTTGTAAAGTCAAGTGAGAGTTGACAAATGTTTAAAATTATTATTAAAACATGTTATAAGTTATATTTAGATTTAAAAATACATATTTTAGAATTTGACCTATTTGGACATCAATTATGTCTCTTACCAAAATAGGGTATTGGACATGTTTAATAAATTATCTTTCAAAACCAATAACTAGATTGGTTTTGTAGTTATAATAAGCCAATATTGGTTGTTTAATAATTTGTTTTATACCCTCAAATATTTAATTGTTTCAGTTTCATGTTCCTTACTTAAACAATAACTAAGAATACATGAATTTCATATAGGTCAATTTGAGTCAAAAGTAAGGTTAGTAAGTTACTTGATTGATTGAAGGTTTCATAAGAGAATACATATAATTGTGTATCAAAACATATTAAAAGGTTATAAATAATACTAATTTAAATGGATATACTTGTATAGTACACTTATACTTTATGATCAAGTAAATAATCGGTAATCAAATCTCCCTAAGCTACCTAGTAAGATTATGTCAATCCCATTTTATGTTTTTTTTTAATTTTGATAAAGCTTTATATTGATTTTGTAGATAGTCCTTCTGATGATCACTACCTATTATTTGATTTTTTTTTAGATATTTAATATGTAATATTAGGATGATTATTCTTATATTAAATTTGTTTCTCCTTTCACAATTATTTGTTGTACTCTTTCTAGTTTACCCAATAAGGTTCAATGTGTTTTATGACATGTACAAGTGTTTGGTTGAGTTATTAGTTGGTAATGGATTGGATAAGAAGGCCATATATTAATCATGTGGATATAAGTACATGATTATATTGACCATACATTGACTTGCCTCTATTCAAGTGTTGAGTGGGTAATTACTTCCTAACAAAGTCACTAATGATTTATTGAATTGGTCTTGTTCATGTGTTTGTTGTAACACAATTATAGATCTCAATACATTTCTTGTGTTAAATCTATTTGAAACTTTGTATTGTATTTACTTATCTCAGTGTTCTACAAAAATATGGATATTACATTTATGCCTTTATGATGTGGTAGGAAAACACTACTCATGCAACACTATTCATAAGTTACTATTCATTGATGAGGTGGTAGAAACTATTCATCATGATGAGGTGTCCACAACCATATTAATGTTGATTATGTGGCATGGGGTGTCACATTCCATTATAACTCATGTGGGGACTTATTTTTGTCTTATTTAATGCATGTGGGATGAATTTCATGCCAGGACAAAGAAAGAATGATTAAAAAGAGAACCCACCTTCAATTGGAAGCTTATGCTAGTGGGGAGATAAGTTGTATTATTCTAAATTGACATCTCCTTTACCCTTTTGTCATGTTGTGAAAGGTGGTGCCAAATTTTGTAGTGGAGACTTTGTCTTTAGCAAGAATGACCCAAGTAGAGAATGTGGCATGTATTTTCCTTGGATCTCACTCCATATTATTTTAATTTATCCATCTAAGTGGAGGGTGATGAATTTTAGAATCCTTTATTATTTTCTCTCATATTTTTATATAAATGGTTGTATTCATGGCTTAGTTTGGGAGGCTAGTCTTGAAGGAAGAAATCCTTGTGTGAAGGCAAGTAGTAGAGAGAAATCTTGGGGATAAGATTGTAAAGCCTCCTTCGCATGATGAGGCCAATTTTTGTATGTGTTGTGTAATCTTGTTGAATACAAATGAGAATATGTGTGTGTTTTTGAATAATCCTAATGGTGGCATGTTTAAAAAATTTGAATTTATAAGATGTGTATTGTGAGAGATTTTTATGTGTGTTTAGAGGTAATTTTAAGAGTTATGGATTATTGAATACATCATGTGGTTTGAGGCCACATCAATTTATCCTTATTATATTATGTCAATTAACCTGATATAATTTTGAGTACATTTTCTAATATATATACTATATCGGTCTAAATGTTACATTGCTATGTCACTTGACATCTTCTAACCATATTGACTGGGTAGATATCATCAACTTAGAGTTGAAGTTGGTTTTTGGTAGTGAAACCATATTTATAGGGTCATATCTTAGTTAATTCATATCATATCACACTTACTCACTCTACTTTCACTCATTTTTCTATTGTAACTATTATTTTGGAGAGTGAGTGGATTAGAACATTATTTTAAGGAGTATTGTCTAGTAGTGTATTAAATATTAATAGTATGAGTCAATGTGAGTTACTAATGAAGTATATGTAGGTATTCATCCAACCATTTGAGGTATTCAACTTACAACATTCTCTTGTAAAACTATACTTGAACTAAGAGGGAGATTCTAATATCAACGGGTTCACCCCAAGGTAAGTATTTATATCCATATACTCTTTCCTTTATTTAATTAGTAGATTATATATTAATTATTGAATTGTGAATGAAATTATGTGTATCTTTATTTACAGCTTCCCTATATCATATAAGTTGATGTAGACATATGAATGCCCATACTTGAAATAATTACTTTAGGATGCACACATCCCTATTTGGTTGTCCATTTCACCCTACCTATTTAAAATAATTATAACCCATCCTTTAATTTAGTTTTTATCCCTTTAAAAAAATTTATTTTCTTTCATATACCTTTATTGAGGTCCATTTAGAGCTACACACTTGTGCCATAGGCTTAGTATTTAGAACCCTTTCCTTTAAAATTTGAGTTGTAGGTTATCCCTTATTATATATAAAAAATTCATAGGTATTTACCTGATTTTCCAAGTATCATAGGATCTATTTAACTAAAATTATGAGTCCTAGTCTATTGAGATAAAGAGGATAATTATAGGTAATCCTAACTTGTGCATTAATTTTGGTGAAATTGACATGAATATTATCCCTCTTTTGTTTGGATTAGTTTCATGTTTGATCGATTCTTAAAAAAATCTTCAAAAGCATTAGCTAAACAATATTGGCTAGCCTGATATAGTTCTTTTCCAATTTTTGAATGGTATTGACCAATGTGGTACCATTCTATGTTTGTCCAAACTATATTAGAAAGACTGATACAATTTTATACATGTGTACAAATGTATCAACCAACCTAATATAATTCTATATATTTAGTTTTAGTCTTATAAATTATGACTACATAGGATAAGTTGATACCATTCTATTTTCTTGTTTAAATTCACTACATGATGCCAATTCATCTTTCAATATATATTATTTTCTATCCTTTTTTGGCTTTCCTAGAAACTATGTTTTGGCAGTTTAAGAAATAATTATGAGATATCATTATAAGCCAAGTGGTTGTTAGCTTTACCTATGACATATTTTTAGGGGTATTTACACAATAATTAAGCCATTAAACATCACTATACATAAACTTTAGTTTCCATGTACCTCACAATATATAAAAAAATCCTAGGTTTTGTTTAATTTCAACCTTAGGAATCCATCCATTTGTTTGGGTGTGTAGTGCACTAGTAAGTGGTTATCCTCAAAACATTACTCTAAAAACACCTCAAAGATGGGATAATGTGGCCATGGGTATGGTTGGATCTTTCATGGTTAGTATCTTCATTTCCATATTCATTATTTATGGTTGGGATTTCTATATCTGAAAGCCTACAAATCAATAAAATCTTTTATTAGTTTACCTCCCCATCTTGACTTTTGTAAATAGTTAGGTTAAGTTTTATATTTCCTACATTATAGACTATATTGGATAACTTGATAACGTTATGTGTTTTGGTTTTTAACTACATCAACCAACTCAATATAGTTATATGTTTTTTTTAACTACATTAGCTAGCCTGATATAATTTTGTGTCTCCTTGGCTACTCGGCTAGTTTGATATAATATTAAATATAAATCCAACTATATCCTACTATATCAGAAAGGATGATACCATTATATTTACAAGATAAAATTAACACCACCTTTTTAAAATATTTGATCATCCAACCTAATATAGTATGTACCTTATACTTACCAAAACCAAATGTATTAGCCAGATCGATATAGTCTTTTATCTAGATCAAGAAACTCACTAATTAGCCTGCTTAATACCATAAATTTTGTATGACCAAATTCTATCTCATATTGAATTTATATATCACTTATCACCATGATTTCATCTCAATAAATTTTTCAAGTGAGTCTCAACCCATTCAGATTCTACATGGGTTTTTTCCTTTCATCTTATTTTCTTGCCTATTGAATATAATTCTTCATAGTGTAATTGATTTAACTTTTTAGGGAATAATGGAGTTTTATTCCCATTTTAGTTAAGGGACTGAATTAATAAATTATTAAATAATATTGCAATAATTACAATCATATTTGTATAATATATCTATATTTTTTACCTTTCTAAAAATAACAATAAATAAGGAGAAATATAACTTAGCTTGAAACTAGACTGAGATGGCTAAGACAAAGGTTGAAACTAGTTATGCAAGACTAGGACATTGTCATGAACCTGGATCTAGATTTCATTTGATGAAAGGATAAGAGAACTAAAAATAGGACACTTTGGGGTCTGGTATTGTTATCTACCCTTGCCATTTTTGTCCAAACTGATCATAGAGACCTAAGTTTTCTAGGTTCTTTATGTTATCCCTATGTGATCCTACCTATGAAATTTCAAGTGTTGAATGTCGATGGAGCTCATTATTATGCTAGTTTTAATATTCAAACCCTAACCCTTCATCATGCTTGATAAATGGGATTTGAATCACTTGAAAATAGAGGGGGAGTTAGTGTGTGTAAGATGTACTAAACATGTGATCCACACCCCTTATGTGGGCACGTTGCCTACATGCCAATACTCTAAATAGGGATCAAGCCATGTATAGTTCTCACACTTGACATTCTTTATGCAATAGTGTGATGTAGATAAAAAAATGCCAAATTGAGAGTGCTTGAGGTGGATAGGGACTAGTGTGAGAGTTTGAATATGTTTGTAGCTATATTGGGTGACATTATGTAGATAATAGGCAATATTACCTTAGTGGTTTGTTTGTATTCTTTCTTGATTTGTAAGATTTATCATGTCCTTTTGTAAATGAACTTTGGATAGGATTTTATAGGGAATAATTGGTTATGGGTTAAATGTATTCATGTTAGGTTGACATAATTAAGAATAGGAATTAGATGAAAATGACTATTTAGGTTCAAATTGCAAAGGGATAGAAGCACTAAAAGTGGGACACCCTAAGGTCCAGTGCTATAGTCTAGGTATGACACTCCTATCCTATAGGCTCAAGACTTAAGGGATTAAGATTAGCTTGAGAAATAGAGTCTAGCTGAGCTGGAGTGACTATTTGGAAGGCTACAAATGACTTATAATGATCAAAAAGGTGTTTTAAGGGTCACAAAAGCATGAAAGAAGTACTTATGGATAGGGTGTCATAATCCACACTCAAACTACCAATTTAGAAATTTTATATGACTACAACAATACATCTCATCATCAATATAGATATATTGAATGAGATATAGTTGAAATAAAGTAAACTAATGATATAGAGGACTCCACTAAATTTATCATAAACCTTAATGATAATACCATCTATAATCCGAATAAAAGTGGAGGCTTCAATAAAATCCCCTTATTTTTAACTATAGTTGGGGAAACCAACACCAACAATGGGAATCTTCCTCCCAATACTAATGTTTAGAATCCCCCATATAGTCATCCATCATATTTCAATCCTCCTAAAATGAACTCTAATAAAAATTATAATCCACTCTAGATCCAACTAAATCTCTTGTAAATATGGTTCAATAAATGATCTTATATAAGATTCTAATCATGATGAAATGGTCCAAATTAAAAATCACATTTGGAAAATGACTATACAATGCCCTAAAATAATTATTAATGAACCAAATAAAAAATTTATCCTCCCCACTCTTATATATTCCAACAAAAATATCATTCCTCAACTACCAATGCATAACAAGATACTATAAAATATACAAAACAAACCTTTAGCTCCCTTCATTGTGTGCATAGGCATTAGAAATATTTCTCCAACTACCACATATGATGGGACTAAATAACCTATCTTACGTATTACAACATCTATAAATATATACAATGAGTGTGTCCAAACTATCACTTAGCTACCACTAAAATTCTAGCAAAAACCTTTACTAGAGATGTGCTAGAATGGTACAATCAAATTCCTAGACATTTCATTACATAACTAGAGAATTTATTCAATGTACTAGTTAAGGAATTATAAAATAATTAACTTCCTAAAAATAGCCTTAGTAACTTCATTAATTCTAAGCAACTACCTAATGAATTTGCCCACACTTTCATCAAACAATGGAAGTCTTACCATCTTAACTATATAAAAGTCTGAAATTCATGCATAATAGACATTTGTATACATGTATTTCAAGAAAACAATCCCTTAAAATATTATAAAATGACATAAACTAATAATGAAGGTAATTTAAAATCAAATTCTAAGAATTATTCCATAGTACCTTCATCATATTATCCCATAACACCTTCATCATATTGTCCCAATAGATAAAATCAATACATTTGAGGTTAGAGAATCAAGTTAAAAAAATGATAAACATCTAATTAAAAGTGAATAAATAAAAAAAGATCTAAGATATGATTACAAATTCATGTTGAAAAACCTAAATAAAGAATCCCAGATTTTCCCTTATTGGTTAATTAGAAAATCCATATCACATATTCACAAATAATGATGATAGTGATGATGATGACAATGAAATGAAAGGGGAATATAGATGATTATTTAGGAAAACTAAATTTTAAACATATGTATCTAGATGACTATTTATGAAAATTAAATTTTACACCTATGGATTTAGATGATTATTTTTTTACCTTATTTTTTATTAATGAATATTAACAAGTGTATAACTTTTAATTAATTTAGAATGTAGGATGTGTTATAATTAAGCACTAATATGAATGTAAAAGGTAGGAACTAATTTTAATATTAAACTCAATATCTATGGAAAGTAATAATAACGTTAATATACAAAGTTTTTTATTAATCTATCTAATTATAAAATTGAATACAGGTGGCAGGGAAGGTTAGAAACTCGATTATGAGTCATTCAAATCAAGAAATAATTATTTGGGCAAATTTGGATTAAAATGTCAGCTTATCTTTTGTACTTACTGATGATGGAGACTAAATTTGATAGTTTCATCTCTATATATTTTGGATATTTATTATAGTATAGGACATTACATTTTCATCTCTATATGTGATGTTTATAAGCGAACTATTCCTATAAAATCATAAATACATCTCATTTTATTTGAAATCCTAGGTCTAATTTCAAAAATAGGTTTGGTATATAAAATGATAAATAAATTGGGTTGATATAACCCCAACCACTCCCCAATGAATGAATATGCATTATGTACATATCCAGTACTCTGAATAGGGAAGTCAAACTGTATGTAGTTTTCCTTGTTAAGGGTATGAGTGAAATATTGATCCTTTAATGAACACAAATTATAATATAGCTTTAGATACTTGGTAAGTGAACAATTTATCTTGGATTAAAGGTGATTCAAATTGGATAGGACCTGCTCCTTATGATTTATGGCTAAATTGAAAAGAATAGGGTAGTCCCTTTTAATGTGCAAGTGTTTGAGTATGATTGATAAGTTCTTGCTAGATGGGTAATATGATTATATCTAATTTGTATCTATATTGGAATATTTGGGTAATTTATCATGCTAATCATATGTGAAAAATATGTACTAATGCATAATATGAATTTTAATATGAAAATTTGTCATTTCTTGGAGCAAGATGAGGTCATCAGACTTGGATGACTCTAAAATTTTATAAATGTTCAAGTTTGATAGTTTTGTTTAGAAGGTAGGAAAACTAATATAATGATATATAAATATACTAAGTGTTATTTTAAGTAAATTTTACATATAATATGAAATAAATGTATGCATTTGACATCAAAATGTGAGGGGCAGACCCATCAAGAGGACATGGATGTGAGATAATGGTGAATAAGAGCCATATGTGTATACACAGAGTCATTTAAGGTGAAGGTAGGTAAAAAACATTTCCAAGTATTTAATAATATATTTTAATGTTTAAAAATTCCCCCTTTAATTATAGTATTTAAATGAAGTACAATGTTATAGTAATAGGAAAAGAGATTTACCTGAGTGTGTACATCACACTTTGCCTTTGATAGAAGGCTCCAAATGTGTAGCTTTCTCTATGAAACGTGTAATGAATATGTAGAAATCAGTCTCCATATATAAATATTAAATTTTAAATGAAATTAGAAATTTTAAAACTTAAAGATGTTACTTCATTACTTAAGCATTGGAGAACTGATTTTACCTCTTGAATTATTTAGAGAGATTTGGGGTGATCATAATCTAAATTCATATATAAACACAATGTCATGGTTTAATAATATAAATTCCCCAACCCTCATTGAAATGGATTACTATGTAATACCTTGAGAATTATTGAATCATCAACCATATTTCTCATGTAACTAATCATGTACCCCAAGATGCTAAGATGGGAACCACACACGAGTTCACTTTTAGTAATGCATATACCATTGACAATTGATGATTAATCAACCACATTACCTCAATATACATGAATAAATTTGCTATAGATAGGCTTATATATTCAAGGGTGTTCACTTATAAGTAATATATAATATGTGAATAAGCTTCATACCCCATAATTTATGCCAATAGATATGTAATTGTATACATCTATATGTTATTTTTAAAAAAATGTGTAAATCATGTTCTTGTAAAAGGAGTGCATATGCATGGCATATTCCCCAAAATATGTTCTACTTTATAAATACATGTCCCATATCTTAACCAAATCGATAAACTAAACCAATTTGAAATGTTTAAATTCTATAAGTTCCTCTAAAATTTTAATTTTATACTGATATATGCTTATGTATCTATGACAATCCCACCAACAGGCCCCTAATTTTTAGGTGATGGATGTACCCTACAAGTCACTCATCTCAAAATAAAATAATTAACTATATCTTGTTGTGTAAAACATGTAATCATGTAGAATCATGTTGGCATGTGTAAAATATGTAATCATAGCATGAATGTATAGTCAAATTATATATGAGACATGTAATGTAAGTAATAAAAGTGATGTCATGATAGATGTATTAATTATGCATGCAGTCCTAACCATCATTGATATAAGCACTAAATAAGGCTATATAATAAAGGTGCATGATGTGAATCATGGTACCAAAAATAAGAGGAAAAGTGTATGATATAGATCATGACACCACAAACTCATAAAAATGAACAAGATAAACATAAAATCACTCATTATCATATAATTTCATGTCCATGATGCACATAGTAAAATCAATCACAATAACACTCAATATCACATAATTCCAAGGGTTGCACATAATGAATGAATAAAAAGTCACATATAAGGTGAAGGTTTGCATATAATGATAATATAACATCATACGTACAAGGCCAATGATCACAAATAATAGATGATAAATTTTTACACACAAAATGCCAAGGGTCACAAATAATGGACAAGTAATAATTAGCCTATTTAAAGTGAAATAATAAAAATGAATCATAAAACAAGTCAAATACTATATATTATCAAGAATTTCAATGGCATAGCCTAGTAAAGTATCATATCCATGAAATGTATCACTACAGAGTGTATGAGTAATATAAAAACATGTGTAAACAGGCAATAGATCTCAACATGGTGAATGGAAAGCTCATATAACGATATAACATATATCAATGTAACTTGAAAAATATGATGCCCCCAACATTGGTATGGCCTATAGGTTTATCCCAAATGTCTTGGATATATGCTTCCATGTATCATATGTATTTGTATGTCTTACATCTCATTCATGTACCATGAATGCATGTGTAAATAAAAATGATATGTAATCTATGAAACATATGATACATAACATAAATGAATAATGTAACTAGTAAATATTCCATGATTAGGTACTATTTTTTTATTTTTTGAATGTTTTTATTATTTTATATTTTCAATATATTTTATTAAATGAGATGTTATCCAGATAACCAATCTAGGGGATGGTCATGGGGATGTCATTTATCGAATATATGAATGGTCAATTTTTTTTATCAAGGAGTATTGGATGTAATTGTAACTAAATATAAATAGTAATCTCTTGTTTTACTATAACCATCATCATAACCACTCATTATATCCTATGTATGATGAGTAATTATAGGTTGCATAGTATTATGTGGAATCTACTATAAAATATGAGAAACACGTGTATGTGTTCACTATGGAACATATTAGACTTTTAAAAACTATATATGAGGGCATGGAGTAAAAATATTAGTTGTCATGAGTCCTAAATGACCCTTTGATGTAATGTATTTTGAAGCACTAGTCATCTAGTTAATTTAACTATTTTCCTCTAAACTATATTTGTAGAATGAACCTAAGTAGTTTTTCTAAATATATGCATATAATGATATTAAATAAATGGAGTAACTAAATATGAAGATTGATATTGAATAGGTTTGACAACTGATTTTGGTGGTGGTGGGGGTAGAAGAGGGCATTATTGTCATTGAAGAGAATACTCATATGTAATACATAGAACTGTGACCACCCAAATATCATGTATATACATGACTCATCTATGTAATGAAAAAAATATTTCATATAACTTGTATATCCAAGGGTTCCCTAAAAACATGTTAAATATACTTTTGCTCTATAGTAAATAATACTTGATAATACTAGAAATAGAGTGTCAATCACTAAATGGCCTACCTTAAGAGGTAGCACAATGTGTCCCAACATATTCTATCTATAAAATACATTTATTATCTTTGTTGTTTCCATCAAATCCTCATGTGTGTATCTAAGAGTACATAGAATGTTCATTTTATAATGATTTTAACTTGAACCATTGTCTACCATGACATTATGATTAGGTTACAAATAAACTTAAATTATTATAAATAATGAATTGAAACTAGAGCCATATTCCTTTATATCACAACCACCAAATGTAATTAAAGGTCATTGTACCAATGTTATTTTAAATGCACCAATAAGATTGACCAATGGGTGATCATATAATAAAGGAATAGGATGTGATTTATATGTCATGAGCACTCAATATTAAGGATGTGATTTATGTGTCATAATAACTCAAATAGTATCCTTAATTTCTATTTCCACATGATTTGGAAGAGGGTTTTAAAAGATTTGAAATGTTTCACTCCCATTATGTTGTCATATTAAATCCTTTTATAGGTTTGATAAGCTCAATGATATCCTACATATTATGTCTTAGCATATATCATTTATTTTTAGAAAGTATACCACATCGATGATAATCGTAATATGCATTATTTTCCTATCCTCGAGGTGTAGGCCTAATCATATCAACATCCCATGGTGAAGGGAGAGATATAGGTTTTCACTTAAAACATTGGTAGTAGGATATGAATATGTTGAGGTAATCATTAAAATTACCTCTATTATGGATCAAATAAGAAAAGTTAATTAATAAGCTATGATATTGCATTAACTATTATCTTTGCCTCATTTTTAGTATCATTTGATTTAACCTTTGTAACTTAGTTTTCCATGAAACTTTGTAGTTTATATAGCTATAAAACTAGGTATATATTTGAGTTTGTTTAGAGAAATAATCTTAATTTATCAATATCTACTATTTAGAAAAACTCATCAAATGATTTTAATTTATTTAATACAATTAACTCATGGAGAGGAATAATGAAATTTTTCTTCAATATCTCTTGTAACTCATTATTAGCCATAGGATTTGTTATCTTGAAAAGCATGTGTTATGCCTAATTTTTGTACCCCTCAATTTTTTTGAAAAATATCATCATAATAAATTATGACATGATGACTTAATGTCATAGCATTTAAATCTACTAGAAGGGACCAAATTGTTTACATTTCTTTAAGTAGTTATTATATGCATATATCTAAATATGAATTATTATTTTGTTAAGTTATTTTGATATTATTAGTAGGATAATATTGATAAAATGACATTATAATCATCTATACTATATTAATAACTTCAGTATGTTTGCATCTCGTCTTTACAATTAAATCAATACATAGTTGTGATTGTCATAAGATGGTATTGTCCATTTATTTCTAAAAATAATTTCAAACATATTTTGACTAAATTTTATTTTGTTGTGACAATTAGACTTACAGTATATGACATACTTTGATATGATTATAACATGTTTTCAAGTTGTTTTAAAGTGATAAATATTGCACAAGCATATATTCTATGATATTTGCATTGATAACCAACTTCAGGGTTTCAAGCTCTTCATATTATCTTGTCACAACTTTGGTAAGTTGAGAATAGGTGCATAATTGGTGAACTATTGATAATTTTGTATGTTCAATCTGAATGTACAACTACATTTTTGTGACACCATTTGTAACTTAGTCTCGATACCTCTTTGCACATGATTGAATTAATCCTCTTGAACATTACCAAGGTAATATGGATAATGTTATGTTTGGTTAGTTATAAGGTAAATATTACATTGCATATTATTTGACCTCATGTTAGGTCCAATTAACACTTATAAAGTGTTTTGCATTGTTGACATGGTCACTTGGCATGTTGGTGATACTTGTTAAGGGATAAAAGACCATTTTATATGCTTTGATTTTTCATTTATATTGTTCAATGTTTCCAAATTTGTATGTATTCAAGCTTATATGGATTGAGTTATAATCAGTGCATATATATGATTTGATTCAAATGTATTTTCATGCCAATAATTTTTTAGGCATGAATTTAATGTTATTAGTTTTAATATAAAGGTGTTAGATTTGATTTAGTATTGGATGTTTAATTTGAGTTATAATACATGTCCTTGCCTTAATTATGGATAATCATGGTGGAACATTTGGTAGTATTGTTAAATATTTTCTAAGTATTTAGTGGTTTTTTGGTCTTGATTTTGGTAAGTAAATATTTGACAGGAGCTGCTATCCACTAGTTTAGTGGACACATCAACTTGTTTGCATTAATTACTGGCAATGGCAACCACCTTGACATAAAAGGTTTGATTTTCAAAGATTTTATGTTTCCACAGCCCATAAAATAACAAGCAATTTTTTCTAGAATAAACTTTGTTTGTTTTTTAACATTAATACATTTCAGATCCACTGTTATTGTCCTTCATCAAGGAATAAACTTATGTGAGAACAATAGTGTCTTGCATCTTAAAATTGAAGGAAAATAGCAATGTTAAAAAAGCTGCCAAATAGAAACAATATAGTTGTTACAATAAGTTACTAAAAATAAAATAGAGATAAGATAATTAAGATAATAATAGTCAATTAATTAATTAATATAATATTAACTTAAAGCATATTATTTAAGAAA
Source organism: Torreya grandis (assembly GCA_037957365.1). Taxonomy (NCBI): domain Eukaryota; kingdom Viridiplantae; phylum Streptophyta; class Pinopsida; order Cupressales; family Taxaceae; genus Torreya; species Torreya grandis. The sequence goes on from JARHVA010008427.1 coordinate 183,460, forward strand.
TAGTAACTTGTTATTACTATATTATAATGAATTAAAATTATAAAATAAGATTAAAATAAAATAAAAAAAGAAATCTATCTAGGACCAAAAAAGATAAACTAAGCCTAAAAATTAAAACAAAACAACCTACAAATACCAAAGGAGATCAAAAACACACTAATTTTTATAAATAATAGGCTTCTAAGCATGACTAATCTCTAGCCCTTCATTTCTATTCAAATTATTAGGATGCTTTAGTATTTCTATAGATTCCCTTATCTTTCACTTATGGTAATGATATTCAACTACTAATATTTTTGCATCCTCAATATTCATCGCATGTTTCAACTTGAATGAGTGTTCAACCAGGGCTGATTTTTCTTTTCTTTTAGGATGAATGTTAGTGGAATGTCCTTTAATTCTAGTTTTAACTAACCTACTTGTCTCCCCTATGTATAGAATACCACATGAATAATCAACCTTATAGACACCAATCCTAAGGTTTGGATCCAACTTATCTTTGGTAGATCCTAACATCATGCATAACTTATTATCAAGAAGGAAAGTGGAATGAATATTCTGGTAATTTAGAATTTTGGATAGTTCATTAGAAATCACTAGAGTATTCACTCTACTTTCCTTCATGTCAATAAATTATGCATGATGTTAGGATCTTTCAAAGACAAGTTGGACCCAAACCTTAGGATTGGTGTCTATAAGGTTGATTATTCATATGGTATTTCATACATAGGAGAGACATGTAGGTTAGTTAAAAATATAATTAAAGAACATTATACTGACATTCATCTTAAAATAAAAGAAAAATAATCCCTTGATGAACACTCATTCAAGTCAAAACATGTGATCAATATTGAGGACACAAAAAATTTAGTAGTTAAAGATCATTACCATAAGCGAAAGATAAGGGAAGCCATATAAATACTAAAACACCCTAATGATTTGAACAGAGATTAAGGGCTATATATTAGTCATGCTTGCAAGCCTATTGTTTATAAAAATTAGTGATTTTTTGCTCTCCTATGGTATTTGTAGGTTATTTTGTTTTAATTTTTAGGCTTAGTTTATCTTTGTTGGTCCTAGATAAATTTATTATTTTATTTTATTCTTCTTTACTCATTTTAATTCATTATAATATAGTGATAAAAAGTTACTATTTCTTAAATAATATGCTTTAAGTTAATATTTTATTAATTAATTAATTGACTATTATTATCTTATCTCTATTTTTTTAGTAACTTATTGTAACAACTATACTATTTCTATTTGGCATCTTTTTTACAACAACTATTTTCATTCAATTTTCAAGATGCAAGACACTATTGTTCTCACATAAGTTTATTTCATAATGAAGGATTATAGTAGTGGATCCAAAATGCATCTATGTTAAAAAATAGACACGTACTCTTATATAAAAAATCTCTTGTGAGGTTTGATTTTCTTGGCTTGCACACCATTTTTCCAAGTATAACATGGAATCCAAGCTCTACAAGTTCACCAATTCAATTTGGGCAATATATTTTGATTATTTCAGTCTCATTTTAGTTCATGTATCATTTGAAGAGGTATGCAGTTGGTTATATTTGTTTGGGAAATGTATTTTATAGTTTGTATTCACAATGATAGAGTTTATGGATGATATAATTATTCTTCAATGAGTTTCTTAAACAAATATGAATTACATGCTATCCAAGTGATTTTTTTGAAGGAAAAGAATACTTTCATAGCATGTTTGTGGAAATAAGTTGAATCTATGTCAATAATGTGCATTCATTTCATATTTCATGGAAGGTTTTAGTTCATAAAGTAGATGAGTTTTAATGGTTCAAATTTAGCATTGAATTTTTCTTGCATACCAAGATATTCTTTTAAAATATAAGATTTTCATGCATGATTATAAATCTTCATTTTGTAAAAAATCATGCATTTCACCTAATAGAAAACTATTTTAAAAAGTTTTAAAATATCTTGTAGTTTTGATTTTTTGATAGGTTATCATATTTAGTTGAAGAAAGGTTGTTTTATATTTAAAATAAAGAATTATCAATATGGATGTTTTAAAAAACTACATGTTATAAATTTATTATACATTTTGTCATTAGTCACCTGGGTAAATATATTTTATTTTATTGAAACCTAACTACATAAATTTCATACATGAAATCATACAGTAACAAGGTTAAGGTTTTGAAATTTCATACATGAAATCATACATTTTAGAAATAAGCGAGTTTATTTCCATTTTGAAATTGAAAGGGTTTAAAGAATTTTCATGCAAGTGGTATAATGGTTTTATTTTTGGGTATCAACCTTCAATATTTTCAAATTGTTTGATACATGATTAAAAAAAGTCAAGTTCTATGAGGTTATTTCAATCATTTATATTTAATAAGGTTTTATTCAAAACAAGAACAAAAAAAAGTGGTTTTTATGACTTGATATGAAAGGGTTTTGTTTTCCAACATTATACATGCAAATGATATATAAATATTTTTATTTTTGGTATTTTGAGTTCACTTAGTTATAAGATGTTTGCATAACCTCAAAGTTTGAAATATTTTATTTTAGAAACTCATTTGCATGAAATTTGATAAAATTACCTTCAATTGTTAGACATCACATTTATTTGATTAGTATGGTTGGTTTACATGGCAACATTGAAACTCTTTTTCAGTAAAATCAATATCCATGTAATTCATTTATATTTACCTTTGATCATTTGATATTATTGGATAAATTCTATTTTTTGGATTATAATGCTAAATAGGTTTAGATCATTTAATATTAGCATTTATGGATTATTTATTATATGCATAGTTAAATAATTATCTAAATAAATGTCAAATAAATTCAAATCCCCCACTTGATTAGAGATTTTAAATTGGTCTATATTTTATTTTATCTCATGAAATTAATCTTAAGTTTAATATATAAAATTAAGTTATAAAATTTATAACATATTAATTGATAGATTATAAGTGCATGTAATTAGAAATTGATCATGTCTATAAATCAATCCTAGCTCAGAGAAGATAGATCATACCTACACTTCTGATTGAGAATACATTTTTTGAACAAGAGCATGACCAATATGGGGATCCACTAGACTTGATTAAGGGATCACTTGTCACAATACACCATTATATGAAGGGTTTCAAATCCTAAAATCTAACATAATCATGAAATAACCCTAAAAGAATCTTAGGTTTTGATATTCACTATATTCTAATAAACAAGAAAATAAATCCAATCTAGTGCACACCAAAGATTGTGGCATAAAGTGGGGGTTAGAAATAAAACAAACTCAATTAAACATGCATAGAATATATATACTCATGTCAACAATGCATAAAAAATCCTAATACATGGGAGAGAAGTACAACTACATTATCTATAAACTCTTACAAAGGAGAAATAATGTTAGGAATACTTACCTTGAAGATGAACCCACCAAGCGTCAATCTCTCCCTTGGCCAAGGTGCTTCATGAGAGATTGTTGTGGTATGTAAGGATAACAAAGATAAATCAACTCTAGGCTACACAACCTATCTATGCATCCAAAATATTTTTATGCAAGACAAGATCTATATCTTTAAAGAAAGTATGGAACCCTAAGCTTTATTCCTCAAGTATAATGGTCTATAAGAAAATGTTCATTCACACTTATTATTCTTCACTTAAAAATGGTTAGAAATGAACTTGTATATATAGTTGGATCTTACCATAAATCCTTTTGAATATGTTGGTTGTATAGGGTCAACCAAATTGACTATGTATATTTTTGGGAGATAAATCACTAGGTCTCAATCTAAGTTGATCAAAAGGCTGATTAAAATCTTAATGAAAGATAACCCTAAATAGTATAGGGTTGACCCAATCAACCCTGTATAGTAATCAGAGGTTGAAAAATATATAGGGTCAACCCATTCAACATAGTATAATTAACTGGTGAAAGGGGGTCAAGGTAAGAACAAAGAGGATAAAGCATGATAAATGACTGGAATCAATACAACTAAGAAAAATAATCTTAGAGTAAATAGTTTTAGGAGATAAGTGTGTAAATGGCAAGTGGAACAAGGGATAACAATCTTACAAAACACCAATGGTCTTCCCACCCCTTTCTTGGTGCACCCCTTGAGGAATAAACTTAGAGATATTGAGACTCGATGAGTTCTTGTAAGATAAAAAATGTCAGTAATCAATAAAAGTTTAAAAATATTTTGTGTATACATTGTATACACATAATATTTTCTAAATTTTATTGATTACTAACACTTTGTATCTTTCAATAACCTATTGAGTCTCATTCTCTCTAAGTGCATGCCTTAAAGTATGCATTGGGAAAGGGGTGGGTAGACCATCAGTTCTTTTAATGATTGTTGTTCATTTTTCCACTTGTCATATACACTCTTGCTTCCTAAAACCATGAACCTTAAGCTTATTTCTCTTTTTCCTATCCATTATAGTCATTGTCATGCTTTATTTCTTCATTTTTTAACTTATTACCCTTTTGACTTGTTCAATAAACTAGGTCTACCTAGTTGACCTAATGTGTTTTGGGGACACTTTAGCTCTTTTGGTTTGTTAATCTCCTAGTTGACCTATTACATACCTAATGAGTTATCCCAAAAATGTGCTAGGTAGACCCGATCGACCTAGTACAACCAACATGTCTGAAAGTTATTAGGTAAGATCCACGTATATATACAATGTCATTTACCAGCATTTCATAAGAGAGAGTTGACTTAAGTGAAGTATGAACAAACATCTACTTATTAACTATTCTACTTGAGGAATAAAGCTTTAGGGTTCAAAACTTTCTTTGGAGATATGATCTTGTCTTATGGAGAAATCGTTTAGATGCTTAGGTAGGTTGTGTGGCCTAGAGATGATTTATCTTGGTTATCCTTACAACCACAACAATCTCTTGTGAAGTACCTTGGCCAAGGGAGGGGTTGAGGCTCGATGGGTTCATATTTAAAGGTAAGTATTGCTAAATTTATTTCTCCTTTGTAAGAGTAGATAGATAATGTAGTATGTATTCTTCTCTTCCATGTATTAGGATTATGTATACATTGACACAAGTATACATCTCCTATGCATTTTTAGTTTAGTTTTTTATTTGTTTTTTTCTAACCCCCACTTTGTGCCACAAGATTTGGTGTACACTAGATTAGTTTAATCTTCTTGTTATTATAGTAGTTTAATTTTTTGTTTATTTACATAAGTGAAATATCAAATCATAGGACTCTTTTAGGGTTGTGTGATTGTGTTAGACTATAGGCTGTGGACCCTTCCTAGCATGATATGTTATGACAAGTGATACAAGTGATCCCTTGATCAGGTCTAGTAGATCTCCATATTGGTCATGCTCCCACTTAACAAGTGCATACCCAATCAGATGTATAGGTGTGCTCTATCTTATCTGATCTATGATTAATTTAGGTACATCATGAAATTTTAATTATATACATTCTGGTGAACCTAATGTGAAACTAACCATTGCAATTTTCCTTTCACTTATTTTATTCTTTTTATCATAATTTATTTCATATATTTTGACATATTGGTTCAATTCTATCAACCAATTATTTTTCTATGTGCATAAGAATAGGCAATTAGATCAATCAACTTGACCTAGTATAGGTTTTCAACACTGTTGAGACTTTAAATTTAGCCTACTAAGTCAACTAGGTCAACCTAGTATGTTTTTAGCCACTTTGAAATAGGTTCATGTATAGCCTAATTGATCAGCTCAACCTTATACAGGTTTTAGTTTTCTAGACTTCTAGATTAGCTTACTAGGTCAACCAGCTTGACTTAGTGAATTTTTAGACATCATGTTCAACCTACCAGGTTAACCTAGTACATTTTTAGCACCATTTCAATAGGTTTATATATTTATTCATTGACCAAATCAACTGAGTTTTTAGGTTTTTGAAAATTTACTCCAAGGTTCTTGATCAACAATCTCCTTCACTTTAATCTCTAAACAATCAAGGTCAGTATTTTATTCTCTATCTCTTTATATTTTGTACTTTCTTTTCAATTTTGTAGTCTTCAAAATTTCCCCTACACAACCAACTAGATCAACCTGGTTAACCTAGTTCTATGTTTTGTGTTCTATCTAAAACAACTAGGTCAATTTAGTCGAACTAGTAGGTTTTCTAGACCCTATCTTCAGTAGTAATAACTCAAAATTATTGACCTAGTTCTATATGTTGTACATATAGTATTTTCATTATACCTTTTTTTAAAGTTGTAATTCACCTTATATGTTAATCACATCCTTTTTTAAGTTCTTTTCATGCTTATAATAGTTCACATAGTCTAATTAGGAGGTTTTTTAATTAACCACTTAGTTTCATTATATTTATTTTATGCACACACAACCAAATCACATAGCATCAAAAAGCATTTTAACATTTGACTACCCAATCCAACCTACTTGGATTTCATCACCAAGGGGGAAGTGAAGTTGATGCTCTGGTCAAGTATAAAGTGTGGTTAATGGTAGTATATAGCTAAACAACTGACATCCTTATCACTATGGTGTGTGAAGTGAGGGGGTAGGTACCAATACCAAGCCTATATCATCTTAAACTCACCTAAAACTATCCATAGATTGTTATCTAGTTCCTTTCTTATATCCAACTCCATATCACTTTAAATCATTTTTGATACTCTAATTAACATTCTAGGTTGACCAATTAGCTATCTTTACTTTCCAAGTTGTCTACTTGCTCTTTACTCAATTATGTGTGCAAGAACTTGCATTACCTAGTATTGGTGCAAGCTTTTGTTTTGTGTGAATCAATTAGATTAGATAGTGTAAATTTAATTTACTATCTATTTAATTTCTTATATAAATTTCAAACTATCTTGTTTCATTTTACAAATTTATTATCAGCTCTTTCTTTTACTTCATGTTCATTGCACTAGGTCGACCCTATTGACCTAGCATATTTTTTAGCCCTTTTACATTGAAATAGGTTGACCTAGTCAACATATCATTTTTTATAAGATTTCCCCCTTTCTACTAGTCTCTATTCTTTGTACTGGGTTGATCTTGTGGACCCTATACATTTTCATAGTCCCTATTTTTGCACTAAGTTGACCAGGTCAACCTAGTTCTATTTCAGTCACTTTTTGATTCTTTTCTTTCTCATCTTTCTTATTATCCTTTCATCATGGACTATCTATTTGGTGAAAACACTAAATTTTAGTCAATATACATGATGTAATTTACCAATCCTCATAGGGTCTCCCATAGACAAAGTAGGGTTCCTTTCAAGAATGCTAGTAATATTCATATTGTGACCCACACAATAGATTATGGGACCCCTCCTCATACCTATTTACAAAAAAACCCTCATCTTCTCTTAGTGGATCATCTTGAGTTAGAGTATACTCCTAAAATGATTTTCTTTATCACATAATTCCCTCAACATAGAGGGAAGGATCCTTCCACCATCTATAACCTAATGATTAGCCATCAAGTTAAAGAACCTTATTCTCCTACTCCCACTTTATCAACTAGATTTGGGGGTACCAATTTATTTTATTCCTAACCTCTTCATTCAATTTTGAATCATTATTATGAAAGACATCTTCTTCTCTAACTTATTCTACCTCCATGCCTAGTATCTCAGCTAACATGGTAGGTTCAACATCTAGTGGGCCTCTCATAAAACCCACTATCCTTAATCAATCCACTAGTTCATTGTTTGATACCAAAGGAACTCATGATTCTAGTGATTCTTCCTCTCAATAATTGACAATTCCATCCTTTATTTCACAACAAAAAAATTCCACTAATGCCTCAAATTCTCATAGCTCTTCTCAAGCTCATAGCAACACTAATAATGGTACCCAAGTCACTAATACCAACACAAACACCAATAATAATTTTTATAATAAAACTAATCAAGTTTAGCAACTATTATTGAAAACTCTCAATAAAATGAACACATTCCAATCTCATAATAAAAATCAAATGATGTGAATGCAAAAACACTTTCTTGATCTTCAATCCAATCTTTAACCAATGACTTGGGGACACATAACCAAAGTGTTCCTCCTCCCCCTCTTTGATATTATCAAGTCAATCTCATTCCTCAACCTCCCTTAGTCAAAAAAGTCATAAAGTAGTTATAAAATGAACCTCTTACCACCCAAATTGTTAACATTGACATTAGAGTTAGAACACCTACAATCTCTTATAATGGATCAACCAATCCTACCCTTCATCTTAATACATTTGGAAATATTTATAAGGATTGGGTCAAATTAAACACCTTTGATGCTACCAAAATCCTTTCCAAAACTCTCATAAGTGATGCCTTGGATTTGTATAATCAAATTAGATCTCATTCCATCACTAGTTTGGAAGATTTAGTGAATGCTTTAGCACAAGAATTCCAAATTAGTGATATTCCTGAAAAAACTTTGGCCCATTTCATCAATTGCAAAGAAAATGAAAACAAAACCACCAAAGCCTTTGTTAAATGATGTAATAATTTATCAAACAAGTGTAAACATAACATGGCTGATGATAATCTCTTTCATATATTTACCAATGCTCTTTATCCTAAATTACAATATCTAGTCTTCACCCTCTCTCCACGTACCTTGGAGGAAGCCATTGACCAAGCCAAATAAAAATATTTTCTTATGCATTAATTTAATCTGCCCCAACCTTATATATATCCTTATCTATTACATAAAAATAAAAACCATAATATTACCAATGATGGTGTTAGCGATTCATATGATACCATTCACAATGTTCAAGTTGTCATTCCTACCCCTTTTTCAGAACCAACTCCTTATCAACAATATACTAATACTCATTTATCTTCACCAAATAACATTAATGTTCATAAACCTCTTTCCTTAGTTGAATTTCTTAAGTGTCTACCTAAGCCTCTTCCTCAAGATATTAACCCTACTTATCCTATGAAAACTTGGTATGATCTTAGCAAGTTTTATTAGTTTTGTGCTAGTTGGGGTCACTCTCATGAGACCTATAGACAAATTTGTAATTTATCTACGGAATTTATTCTTGGACCTAATTTTGACCATGATTATATCATTCAAAAGTGTAAAAAATATTATGAAATTTCTTTCAAGGACTACAAAACTCATGATAAAGTTCAAGCCTTAAATCAAGCAAATGTTCATTTAGCTATCTATAAAGATCCTTCACCTAATCATCAACCTATTCAAGAAATTTAAGACAAGCCCACCCATTCTACTAATAATATAGAAAGTCTTTTTGAACCAAATTACTAAGATAATGTGGTTATCATGACTAATATGTGAAGGGTGGTGGATTTCATTCATTCTTAACCTATCTACACCCTACCTCCTTCTCAAACATACTTTGTTATCCAAAATTCTTATTCAACTCATTTGAATGAGTTGGGGCAATAAAATATTATAACATTTGATGATAGTAAAATTTATTATTCACCCTTGGATAAAACATCCCATTATATTTCTACCATTCTTCCATCATCTTCTAATACTAATGATAATCAATCTTCCAATAATAATCAACCTTATATTAACACTTCTTCCAAACTTCAAGATCAATCTAAACCAACTACTTCTTCATCACCAAAAAAATTTAAAAGCTTCTTATAAACCTTCTCATTATTATCAACACAGGTTTCAATGATCTTTGGCTCCTACTTTTGAAGACCTCCTTAACCATTACATGCCTATATCTAACAATATTCTCATGGGTTATGATGAGTGGGATCCCATTGTGGAGATCACTAATCTCCCATCTCAAATTCCATTTATTGAACTTATAAGTAACTTTACCCATAATTAAAACCATCTTATACAACTATTATTTGAGATGAATGTCCCTCATCCTCTCTTAGCAGGATGGGAGGAAGCCTTATATGGTTGTGAGGATAGTATCTTGCAATAATGTGAAAATATGTCCATCAATGTTGATTAAACTATTGACACTTCTCTTTATTTGAAATTTCCCATCACATATATGATTCTCGATGAGATTTTACTTCCTGATAGTCTTTAATTTTCCCCTTATAATACCTTGTTTGGTAGGTCATGGACTTATTTTATGCAAGATATCACTTCTTTTTCTTGCCAATGTGTTAAATTACCTCATAATGGAGCCATTTACAGGATTTAAGGAGATATTAACCCTTGGAATTTTTAATAATTATAAGATCATGGTGTTTTCAAGATTCCTACTCTCAAGCCTTTGCCAACATTTCATAACATGAGTTGCAACATTTAAATTTTCCTATTAACTTAACTAGAGGTTATAATGGGCTTCCCAAGCTCATTAGTAACATTCCTCCCAACCTTTTATACTCTAATGATGATGAGCCTGATGAGATTAAATTAAAGATAAAAACTTTTTATCTCACACCTCATCTCATCTCACATCTTCCTATTTATTTACAACCTTATTCTTTCAAACTTCCTTTCAATGACAATCCCATAGTCTTATCCAAGACTCAACATTCTATCCACCATGCTTCTTTTGATGAAAACGTTATTACAACTTGTGTCATTGATCTTCATATGTTGGATTATGATGATGGATATTCTTTAGATGATCCTTTATTAGGTGGTCTTGGCCAAGCCCATGATACTAAGATTGTGCATTATCATTCTTCTTTACTAGAGTCTTTTCATGCATCTTCTCATGTTACAACATTTATAGTTCTTGATTCTTGAATTTTCCCTATTTATCATAGAGTAGAGATGGAATTGACACCTCTAGTTTCTAATAAGTCCCATAAGACTATGCTCATAGATTGTGCTATGACCAGAACTTATCATTTTGATAGGTTCCCTGACTCCCATCATTGGTTCACCCTTGAGGTTAGTGCAATACTCCTTAGACCTTCTAATGATCCTACCCTTCCCATAGGTGAACCTATATCAAAACTAGTTATTATGACTACTTCCATTATTGCTCAGCTTACTCTTTCTTCTTCCACTAGTACTCCTATTATGCCTAGTTCCATTCCTCCTCCATCACCACCTTCTCTTGGTGATGGTTTTCTTCCTTTACCCAAGATGGATCCTCTACCCACCAAATGGGTTGATGATTCATCTCTTTCTTCTTCCATGCCTATTACACCTTCTCCCATGAGTGTTTCTCCTAAATATATTCATAATCATATCTATTGCTTCCATGGGATAGATAATCACTCTTCTACCCATTATCATAAGTTGTGACAATATATTGATACCTTTTATCCTTATTATCCATAAATAGACACTTTATTTCTTCCTCCAAAGATATTTTCTCAATATATACCTAAGAATGGTGAGAGGTATTGTCTATAGCACTAATGCATCACACATCACATTGATCATTATCATATCCTTCAGTAGCATCTTAAAGACCATATTATAGCTATTCTTGCACCTTCCACCATTCCTCCCATAGGTCATTCTCACAATAAGGATCCCCCTTCTTCTCTCATAGCTACAACTCTTATGGTCCATTCACCACCTTATATCCCTCCACCTATTGTTCCTTCTCCACCTATGGATCCTCCTTAACCCATGGATATTTCTCCATTGATGGTTCCTACATATTCCATAGATTCTATTCCCATGCATTCTCTTGACTATCCTTTTCATAATTCCCCTGCTTAGCATGATCCAATGAATATTCCCTATGTTTTTAGTTGAGGAGATTAGAAAATAATTATTTGCCCAATATTTAGCAAAGATTAATGAGACATTAGCAATAATTCATATTCAGCTTCATAGATATTTATCTGATGTCTTGGATAATGTGTGTAAATAGATTTACTAGTACTTATGAGCACATGCATGGTTCTTCCTCATTTTTCATTTATATTGGACATGTGATCAAAACTTATTTATATTTTTTATTATATCATTTGACATTGTGTCAAATTATTTACTATCTTATATCATGTTTTTCCTTCTTGTTGTACTATAGTTAGCTTATGTTTTTATTTTACATTTCATATATACTTGTATTTTTCTTATCATTTATATTTTTCACTTATCATTTCTTTCTTTTCCTTTATATTTTTTCTCAAAACTCTTAGCTTGTATCTTCATGATTGTTTTCTTTCTTATTTTTTTTTCACAGATAGTTGTCATGGTGAATTGGTTGTACATACCCTATTCACTTTGGTTATTATATCCTTTTACAATGTGATTAATTAGTAAACAACCTTTCTCATTACTATTTATTTTTACCAGTCCACCTTTGGATCTCCCTTTTCCTTCTTCCTTTTTCATAAACTAAGTATATACATAGTTAAGATTTGAGATCACATACTTGTTCATTATCAAGCCTAAGTGTCATAGTTAGTCTTTTGTCTTTGGTTACTTAGCTTCCTTTAGCCTTAGCCTACAGCTCATTCATGTGTATCAGCATCTCTCTCATTATTGGTCATTCCTAGTCCATAAGGAGGAGGAATCTTAAAAAATACTTCAAAATAAAGTTAAAAGCCAAATAATTTAAACAGAAGGCAATGATATCAAAAGGCAAAAATATTTAATATTCTTAAAATTCAAATCAAACTAAAAGACATGATTTAAAACAAATATCCTTCTTCTAGTTGAAGCTCAAACTCCATAGTTGACCTCATGGTAGAGCCAAGGTCCTTTGGGGTGTAGTAGGCGAATAGATTAGAAGAGGATAAAAAAAATATTTAGTTCTGCCTACTTTCTCATGAAAGTACCCAATCTTTGTAGTGGACTGATAGTTTTGTAAGGGGTCTTAAGGAGCAATAAACACATCATGGGGAGGTAGGTCTATTTTAATTTTCCTTCTACCAATATACCTTCATGATTTGATATTACTAGAACACTTATCTGCTTACAAAGCTTTGTGTTTATAGGGAATAGGTTTCCTTTGTACATAGACAACCACTAGTCACTTAGTGTCTTCTCATGTCCTTAGTATGCCTCTTGTATCCTACGGTTTTCTCATAAGATGCCTAAGTATTTGATTTTTACACCCCTTTTTCATTCCCTTTCCTTATATTTCCTCTTGATAAATATTGTTTTCTTTTCTGATCACTCCCCATAGGATTTCATTTTTGAGTTGCTTTGTAAGACCACGGATAGGACCCAACATCCCTCACAAATTACCATTTTTTCCATCCTATTACCCACATCCTTAATTTACCATTCCTTATCCTTTTGATTACCAATCTTGATTTGGTACCCCTTGGGTTTGTTTTTATGATTTATAGTGTAAGACCATGGATAGGACCCATCCCTCCTCACAAAACAAAAATTTTCCAATAAACAAGTCACCATCAAATTATATGTGTCAAATAAGAGATAAGATTTGATTGATTATGAGGTTACACATCATTGACATACTTCCCATATTTATATTTAGTATGTTTTATTCTTACTTCATTTTTATTTCACTTTTTATTTTCTTATTTTTTGAGTGCATGTAAGATTACAACCATTTATTAAATTTTTGATACATCCCAACTTGAATCAATATGATAAATTTATGACCAAATGTTTGAAATATTTTTATTTATTTTGTACTTCCCATCATGAAATAGTATAATTAATTGACTTATTTTTGATTTGTTTTTATTACCATTTGTGCCCTTTTATATACCTTCCATTTTATTACATTGTTTGTTATACTTCCCAATGTGATATTTAGTATGATTTTATTTTTTTTAATTTGGTGAAAAAATATTTTAAATTTGTTTAAAAACAAATCCCTTTTTACCATCTTGTTTACCATTTTATTGGATTTTTCTACTTTGTCATTTTTTGTTATTACACATTTCCCAACTTGAACTAATGTGTAGTACATTTCTTTAATTGATTATATTTTTCCAAGTCCTTTTTCACTTATTTGTTTTTCACCATGCATGTGTAATCCATAATTATAAAAAAGAAACCACATCACATATATTTCTTATAATATATACAAAAAAGGTAAATACATGTGCTAGAAATAAATATATCCAAATCATCTAGAACCTCAACTATAATGAAAAAACATAACCATCATAAAGACAACATACACAACCAACACCAATAAGCCAAAATGATACATCATATGTGTGTGTGTGTGTGTGTGTGTGTGTGTGTGTGTGTGTGTGTGTGTGTGTGTGTGTGTGTGTGTGTGTGTGTGTGTGTGTGTGTGTGTGTGTGTGTGTGTGTGTATCTCATTAGTTTAATACAACATATATGATCATATATAATTATCTAGCTCTAGGGTTAGGCTCCATAATGTCTATCTCATGGCCTATCTATGCTACTTCTTGAGACCTCATTCTAAATCTTATAAATGGTATGTTGTAATGAGACAATATGAGATCTTAGTTCCCTATACCTATCCCTATATATATTCTATCTACACCTATGCCTATACTAACTCAATCTAGGTTGTTACATGTGCCTATATTAGTTAGGTCTACATCACCATATATGCCTACATCATCTATGTCACAATCTCTAGATGCACAACTCTCACATTGACTAGGGCCTGTCAAGCCTACCTCTCCCTTGCAACAATCTATACTAGTAGGTGTTCCCTCTCTCTACATTCATATCTACCTCATGGTCTCTCTCACTAGTCTAAACTAGCTCATCTGAGTTGGGGCAGATGGTACACTTAAATCCTCTAGTGTCATGGGGTCATATAGTTGTAGAGTATCCTCTAAGATGTCATGGAGTGTTCTCCTAACCATGAGATCCCATCTCTCCTCCTCCTCCTCCTCCTCAAGTATGCTTGCAAATCACACTAGATGGATGTTAGATCACTATCATATCTCATAATATCCATTTATCTATTTCCAAACTTAAACAATAAATCAATCATATTTTTCTTACCTATCTTTGTCTTAGCTCCTATGGTATCACCATCTACATGATCACCTACCATAATCTCCCTGTCTATGAAACCTCCTAATACCTCTTCTATAGGTCACCTCCTTATCTAAAATCCAACTATCATGGCTCACATCTCTCTCAACCTATGCATGAGTGGTCTCTCTTTCAAGATCCTTTGTTGACTCGCCAAGGATAATGATGGTCTCTACTCTTTCCTCTTGCCTTCATCGATGCCATATCCTTAATGGCCATAGCTCATCTCTTTGTGGAACTAGTGGTGATACATTTGGTATCTTTGCCTCCACCTCCACCTCCTCATATTCTACCCCTCATTATGCCTGACTACTCTATGGTCACTCCTGGCATGGCCTCAATATTAGTCTCACTATCAATGGTCTAAGTCCCCTCTTCCCTAGTGGCTCTCTCACACATTAGGTATACTACTCAAGCATTAGTATTAGTGTCACTAGATGAGGTAGATCAATATATCCTATCACCCATGCCACCTTATATGGATCTCTCCATAATGTATAGTGTCTTATTACCTCTCTCCTCTCTATTATTAGTCGAACTATGTGACATCTCTCCTAAATAGTTACTATCTACTCATATGGTCCCCATACTATATCAGTGCATCTCACCATCTATAACACTAGTATGTAAGGTACATCCCATGCTACCTATTCCTTCCACCATCTCCTCACCCAAGGTAACCTATCATCAACCACATGAGGCAACCCAATCAGATGATTCATAAGAAATCTCTCATATATCCATGTTGTCAGTAGTATGATTGGTCCTATGGTCTTATCTCCTCTGACATGCATCTTAAATAGATCATGAACTAGTTGGACTTAGATGATAGAGCCCAAATAGTATAATAGTCCTTCCCCCAACATCATCCTATTCTAGGCTACCACATATAGTGGTACATTACCATTTGACTTATGATAGAACACTCACTATGTCACAAGGCCTATCGCCAGCTTTTAGAGATCTAGAATATGTGATATATACACACATCAATACTTTCCACCCTAATAATATCATATTTGATCCTATAGTCCACATGGCTAAGGATTTCCACTCATTTATGCTATTTGGTATCCATATAGTCACTAGTGATCTTACTATGGGTAGTCTGAGGATGACATGGACACCTTTTAGTGTGATAGCCACCTCCATCACATCCCCATCCACTTCCCATTTGAAGGTGTTGGTTATCCATTCCAAACAACCAAGGAACATGACCAACACATCTACACTAAGGGGGATCTTGCACATATCTGATATACCTCTAAGACTCATGGCTACCAATCTAGCTCTATCTCTATCTATCAACCTATCTAATAAATTTGGCAACCAAGAAATGTCTAACAACCTTTAGAACCATGGTCATATTTGTGATCAAAAACCAAAAAAGGATGTATTAGTTCTTCCATGTCATTTATAATCATAATACATTATTTATACATTCTATTTTTAATTTAAAACAAGAATAATTTATTATTTTTTTATCTATTTTATCTTATTTTGGTCCCTCTTGCCCTTCTTTGGTCATTTCAAACCATTCTAGACCTCTTTTAGCTTCTTGCATGCTTTTTCATGCTTATTCTAGTTCCTTGGTCAACCTAGTTTAACCAACATTTCCCTATTTTTTCAATTTCATCCTAAATTTCTTATTTTTCCTCTTATCTTCTTCTCCGTCATGTTAAGTTTCCATTCTAGCCCTTACAGACCAACTGAACACTTTTCCCCTAGGTATTACCCTGAAAAATACACTACATCAACATATACCTACTAGGTCGACCATATGGATTTTTACCCTGTTTCAACCTACTAGGTCGACTTACTCGACCTATTATGTTATATGTTCCAACCTAGTATATTTTTCTAAAAATGTGTTTTTTTAAATTTTCTCCCTATTTCCTTCTAACCCATTTCACATCTTCCTAATTTCTACCCTTAGAAAATAATTTTGTTCATTTTTGACATACATAAATTCTTAAAATCAAATTTTATCAAAAATTCATTTAATTCAATACAAATTTCAAAAACTAGTTTGAGATTTGTAGTTGCATACCTATAGTGTACCTGTTACCACCTTTAGGTGTCCTCCTCATCTAGCCTATCCTTCCCTCACCATATTAGCCTTGTTTGGTCTCAAAGATCTCTTTCCTTTCTTTCACAATTTAAAACAACAAAATGAATTCTCTTTTTCCTATTTAAAACCACTTTTTAGCAATTCAAATTATTTAATAAATTTCCTTCAGATTCCTTGTTTTACCTCTTCATCCATTTTTCAAACTATAAAATGCATTGGATTTTTGGTGATGTAGATATTATTTCCACTATTGTATGCCTATCTTCTAAAAAGTTTGAGTTTTGGCTTTTTTTGCACTAGCTTCTACAAGTTTGCCTAGTGTGCTTTGTATTAGACACCTTCATTTTCTTGTAGTATACTTCTTTATCTACATCATTAAGGTAAGTTAAAAGTATATTTTTTTCAATTCTATCATTTCATTTGTCTTATTTTCTCCTTACTACACCATACTTAGAATCAACATTGTGTGTTATCATGTTCTATCTCTGAAGCACCATCCTATGTTGTACTTATGTGACACATGATGAGATTTGACTGGGGCATATATATACACATAATATTTTAAAACTTTTATTGATTACTAACACTTTGTATCTTGAAATAACTTGTCAAATCTCAATCTCTCTGAGTGCATTCCTTAAGGGGTATACTGGGAAAGGGGTGGGCAGACCATTAGTGATTTGTAAGATTATTGTTCCTTTTTCCACTTTCCATCTACACTCTTACTTTCTAAAACTATGAACCCTAACCTTATTTCTCTCTTGCCTATCTATTCAATTCATTGTCATGCTTTATTCCTTCATTTCTTTCCTTGTTACACTTTTGACATATTCAGCAAACTAGGTCAACCTGGTTGACCTAGTGTGTTTTGGGGACACTTTAGCTCTTTTGGTTTGTTAGTCTCCTAGCTGACCTAGTATAGACCTAGTGAGTTAGCCCAAAACATGATAGGTTGACCTAGTTTTCCTAGTATAGCTGACATGTCCAAATTTTTTTAGGTAAGATCTACCTATATATACAAGGTAATTTACCTCCATTTCATAAGAGAGATTTGAATTAAGTGAATAAGTGTGAATGGACATCTACTTAATGACCATTATACTTGAGGAATAAAGCTTTAGGGTTCAATACTTTCTTTAGAGATCTAATATTGTCATGTGGATAAGTATTTTGGATGCTTAGGTAGGTTGTGTAGCCTAGAGCTGATTTATCTTGGTTATTCTTACAACCACAACAATCTCTTGTGAAGTACCTTGGCTAAGGGAGGGATTGAGGCTCAACAGGTTCATCTTCAAAGGTAAGTATTCCTAACTTTAATCTCATTTGTAAGAGTACATAGATAATGTAATATGTATTCTTATATTCCATTTAATAGCATTCCATATACATTGATGTGAGTATATGTCTCTTATGCATGTTTAGTCTAATTTTTTATTTTTTTTGTTCTAACCCCCACTTTGTGCCATAAGATTTGGTGTGACTAGATTAATTTACTTTTCTTATTATTAGAATAGTTTACTTTATTGTTTATTAACATAAGTGAAATATCAAATCATAGGACTCTTTTAGGGTTTTTGTGTGATTATGTTAGACTATAGGCTTTAGAACCCTTTCTAGCATGATATATTATGACAAGTGATATAAGTGATCCCCTAATCGGGTCTAGTGGATCCCCATATTAGTCATGTTCCCACTTAACAATTGTATACCCAACCAAAAGTATAGGTGTGCTCTATCTTGTTTGATCTAGAATTAAGTCATGTACATCATGTAATTCTAATTTCATACATACATATACCCCACTCGAAGCTCATCATGTGTCACATAAGTGCAACATAGGATGGTGCTTCAAGAATAGAACATGATAACACATGAATTTGATGTTAAGTAAAGTGTAGTAAGAAAAAAATAAAATAAATGAAAAGATAGAATTGAAAAACACATACCTTTACTTACTTTAATGTTGTAGATAAATAAGTAGACTACAAGAGATGTGAAGGTGTCTAATGTGAATAACACTAAGAGAACATGTAGAAATTAGTGCAAAAAAATGCCAAAAATAACTTTTTTGGGAAGATAGTCATATAATAGTGGAAAATATTCACTACATCATCACAAATACAATGCATTTTATGATTTTATAAAAAGATGAGTAGAGATAAAGATATAATCAAAATAAGGAATCTTCAAGAAAATAATTGAAGAATTTAAATTTTGAAAAGTGTTTTTAAATAGGAGGAAAGAGAAGTCATTTTGTTATTTTGACTTGTGAAGGAGAGAAAATGGAGCTTTGGAGACCAAACGAGCTAGGATGGTGAGGAGACGATAGGCTAGACAAGAATGGGATCAAGGAATGGCAGTGAGTGCACTATAGGTTTATAACTATGAATTGTAAGCCAGTTTTTGAGTATTTTGTTGAATTAAGTGTTTTTTTTTAAAATGTAATTTTTAGCATTTTTATATGTTGAAATAAAGTAAAATTAGATTCTATAGGTAGGAAAAACCAATTAGGAAAATGGGTTTGAAGGGATTAAGAAGAAAACTACCAAAAGGCATTTTTTTAGGATTATGCAAGGGTTCAAAAATCAAATCAACCCAATCAGCCCAGCAAGCTAAAAATTAGCAAAATCCACATTTTTGCCTCAGGAGGTGTGTGCCAAATATATACATTTTACATATTACTCACCTAGTACAGTTTGCTAATTGATTCAAAAAGTCTAGAATGACAACACAGTACTAGGGAGGGGAATATAAGAGGGTTGACTTAGATTTTTAAGTCAACCAAGTCAAAAATAGGGAAATTTTAGTCAAACTTGGTTGAAAAATAACTAAGTGTATGAAAATACATGTAAAAGGCCATAATAAGGCTAGAATGGTTTAAAATGACTCAGGGCAAAAAGGACAGAGTATGCTAAAATAGGTAAAAAAGAATGAATTAAAGTAATTTAGGCTTATTTTCTATTAAATTTTTAAAAAGAATGTATTTTGACTATACATGACATAGAGGATCTAATACATCTTTTGTTTTTTGCTGATTGCAAGGATAACCTAGATTCTAGAGATTGGTAGATGTGTCTTGGCTACCAGATCTACTAGAATGTCTAACCATTAGAGATAGAGCTAGGTTAGTATTTATATGTCTAAGAGAGATAGTTGACATGTGTAAGATTCCCCTGACCATGGATCTCTTAGTCATGTTTCTCAAATGTTGGGAATAACTAATTATCACCTTTAGATGGAAGGTGGATGGGGATGTGGTAGAGGTAGTTATCACTCTAAAGGATGTGCATGCCATGCTAGGGCTACTAGTAGTAGGAGCACTAGTGGATATAGGCATATAGATAGCTTGGAACAGAGGATATCCTTAACCATGTGGGATACAAAGCTCATATATGATATTGGTGGGTAGGAGAGTTAGTATGTTCGACATATATGCATCATAGATTTTGGATATCCAAAAAGTTATGATAAGACTATTGATACAATGAGTGTTATGTCATAAGTCAGATGATAATGTACCACTATTCATGGTAGAATTGAGTAGGATAATCCTAGAGGAAGGAGTACTATATGATCTTAGCTCTATCATCTAGGTCTATCTTGTACATGATTTGTATGAGGTGTTGGTCAGAGGAAAGAAGTTGATAGAATTGATCATGTTATTGATGGCTTAGATATATGAGAGGTTTCTCATGTATCAATCATCTAGGTTACCCCATCTAGTCAATTATAGGTCACCTCAAGTGCAGAGATGGAGAGAGGACTAGGTAGCATGGACCATGCCCCACATGCTAGCACTGTAGATGATGAGATGTGTAGACATAGTGTGGTAGTCATATGAGCATATAATAATTACATGACCAAGATGGTACACAATTACACCAGCTATAGTGAGAATAGAGGTGGTTAGACACTATACCTAGTGGAGAAAACCACATATAATGGCATAAGTACTAGGATAGATGGGATTACCTCATTTAGTGGCATCGATATTGATGCTCAAGTAGTGGGCTTGGCATGTGAGAGAACCATGAGAGAGGAGAGGACTAGGGCCACTAGTGATGAGGTTAATACTGATACCACATCATGAGTTATGATAGATTAGATAATCATGATAGGGAGTAGAGTAGGAAGAGATGGGTGCAAAGGTAGTAATACCAAAGATACCACCACTAAATTTTTAGTGAGATGAGCATCAACCACAAGGGACACAACATTGATAGAGGCATGAGGAGTAGGAGAGAGTGGAGACTATCACCATCCTTAATGACCCAATAGGTGAGCCAGAGGAGAGTTGGATGATAGAGAGGCCACTCAAGTGTAGGTTGAGGTAGATGTGAGCCATGACAACTAGATTTGAGCTGAGGTGATCTATAAAGGAGGTGCAAAGAGACCATATCGGTAGAGAGACTATACTAAGTGGTTACATAGATGGTGAGACCATAGTGTCTAAGAAACAGATAGGTAATAAAGATGAGTAAATTATTACTTATGTTTTTGTTTTGAAATAAATACTAGAGACAGATTGATATTACGAGATATAACAATGATCTAATATATATTTAGGTGTTATTTTGTAGG
>JARHVA010008427.1:210000-285000 GCA_037957365.1 Torreya grandis
ATGATCAGTATAAATATCATTTTTAAATATTTAATGATAAAACTATTCGTTAATTAAATTCTCAGTCTAAGCATAACTTCCTTCACATAGGTGCTATTTCTATTGGTATTTTCCCTTTTTTTAGATGTGGTATAAATGTCAGTTTATTGGCCCATTTACTTGACAATCGGCATACTTATTTTGCTACTTGCTTACAAAATACTATTTAGACTAGCCTTCATGATGGTTCGATATATATAACTATTTATCTGAATTACCCTGTAGCCATCCATCAAGAAGAAATTCAAAATAAGTTTATTAAGCTATTTCTTCAAACACATGGTCTCGACATACTTACTAGTTCATGTCCTCTTGCTATCAAATACCAGGTAATGTATCATTTAACTAATACTCTTCACCCAACTATTAAGCATACCACAATGCTAGGTAAATGCATGGTGAGTCAAGCTATAAAAAATAGTCAAATTATTCCTACTGAATCCATTTCATGGTCTGATCTTAATTTTCCTTGACAATGGATAGTTGATACAGACTTTGTCCAAAAATCACAAAATTCGTTATCCTTTGCTACTTCCATTAAAGATCTACCAGATAAATCTATTATTAAATTTAATTTCTAGAATCATCTGAAAGACCATATGTAAAATATCCAATCCTTACCTATGACTACTTCTCATTGTCTACATACTAAGAAAATCCATGATCCTTAATAGATTCATATTTCTGTGTAGACTGTCAAAAGATCATTAGCCATCCTAACTAGTCTAGTATTAATATGATTAAAAGAGATCTAGCCATTCAAGAACTATTTGAGAGAAATAAGAAATTACTTGCTCAAGATAAAAAGGTTAATATGGAAGGAACTTCTCAAGAGAATATAGAAGAAGGTCATGTATGGAAGACTCCTCTTAGAGATGAGTCTTATTCTAAAAAAGGATTACCATAGGATTCAGATTTTAGTTAGTATTCACCTGATGGTAGATTCAGAGCTCAAATTTATTATCTAATAACATTGGACAAAAGTCTTGATTAGTCTCCTGAAGTTAAGTTATTAAATTGGAATAATCTAGTAACCAAATGTCTCAATAATAAAGTCTCAAATATTCAATAGAGCCTTGATCAAGTATCTAAAATGTTGAAAAGCATAGAGTTATATTAGAAAGGATAACTTAACAAAGGAATTAGCGTTTTAAATGATAAAATTTCTTCTCAACATAGTTAGCTCATTCAAAAGATAGATCAGGAGTCTAATAACATTAGACTACAATAACAGTCTGCTGATACAAAGATAGAAATTCTAGTAGCCCAAGAGAAAATTATTAGCCAAAGTCAATATCAGCTTAATTCTAGCATGGTTTCTCTTGAAACTAAATAATAAGAAGTACATCAAGAGATTAAATAGCTATCTTCAACATCTGACAATATAACTAGGGAAATAACTAATCAGAGTGTAAGTCTTGCCTCTATTCCTAAGATTCTAGGATCCATTAAAATTAAAGGTCAATCTTTTAAGACACAGTCAGAAGGATTAATTCTTGATGACACAAATTATAGTCAGAATATCCACTCCTAGCAGAATGTAGTAAAACTACAAAGAGAGTTAATTCTAAAATCTCAGTCAAAGAGTTTACCAAACATAGAAAAATCCATTGATAAAATCTTCCAAGTTGGCATGACCAAAATAGAAGCTAAAGAAAAAGAAAGTTATTTTGAAACTGGTGAATCTTCTAAACCTCCATTAGACTCTCAGATCAGAACATTAAATCTGCAACCTTTCTTTTGGAAATTCAACTATGAACCACCAAAAAAAAGGAAATAAATGATTCATGCTATGCTAGCATGGGCCAGTGTTCAAATATATGGTCTTAAAAAAGAAGATCCTTTTAGTGTCAATCAGAAAATTACTAATGGATTCATAGGAAATATTAAAGAATAGTGGGATGCTTGTGCTCAATAATTTCATGATAGTATTCACACACATCCTAAGCCAATTTTAGCCCTCTGTAATGCTTTGTTTTCAGAATTTGTTGGAATATTTGATAACAAGAGATCTTTGGTTTCGAGACCATGTGTTTGAAGAAATAGCTTGAGAACTTTATTTATATTTTTTTCTTGATGGATGGCTATAGGGTAATTCAGATAAACATCTTAAGAACTTTGTTTTCAGCTTATTGTACTATACTGAGATCTACTAGATAAATCTATTATAGTTGATCCTGTATATATGGAAGGTATGTGTGTGTGTGTGTACACACACACACACATACACACACACACACACACACACACACACACACACACACACACACACACACACACACACACACACACACACACACACACACATATATATATATACACATATACATATACATATATATATATATACATATATATATGTACATATATACACACATATATATACCTTTCATATATACAGGATCAACTATAATAGATTTATCTAGTAGATATTAGTATAGTACAATAAGCTAAAAAGAAAGTTCTTAAGATGTTTATCTAAATTACCCTGTAGTCATCCATCAAGAAAAAAATCTAAATAAAGTTCTCAATCTATTTCTTCAAACACATGGTCTCGACATGCTTACTAGTTCATGTCCTCTTGCTATCAAATACCAAGTCATGTATTGTTTAACTAATACTCTTCACCTAGATATTAAGCATACCCTAATGCTAGGCAAAATCATGGTGCGTTGTGCTACAAAAAATAGTCAAATTATTCCTACTAAATCCATTTTATGGTAAATCTCTGTCATGTTAGTATTGATCCTATAATTGAAAAACTAAAAAAGGATTGTTGTTCTAAAAATCCTTTAGCATTCAAAAATAGGAAAATGCATGAATATAGAATTTAGTTAAAAATGGAAAACCCCTATTAAGTGTTACCTCTGTCAAGGAAATCATTATGCCAATAAATGTCCTAATAAGAAAAAGGAGTCTAAGAAAATTAATTTTTTGGATAGCCATAACATTAATGAAAATGAATGTGTTGTTATCCAAAGATGATGAAGTTCAGTATGACTCAAATATCTTATGGGAAGAATCTGATAGTGATGACAATTAGATTAACATGAATCTAGTAGAGTTTGACATAGACACTGAATCATCAGATTATGATTCTGAGATTGGATTTCAGATTCATATGATTTCTGCTCATTTTTTAGATGCTTTAAGTTTATCTTAAAAGCTATCTTTTTTAAAAGAAAAATATGAGTGCACTCTAGCTTACATGATTTTTGAATGAATGTTTCTCCAACAACAAATTATGGATACTAAGAGAAAATATTCTCTTCATCTCTCTCAACAACAAAGACAAAATGATCTTTTGTCTTCATAAAAATCTCATAAGCCATCTCAGGTTGATGCTTCATATCAACCAAGTAGATTTCTCTAAACATACCCATATAAGTCTATTGGCCTTTAAAAAGTAAAGGTTAATCTTATGTGAAAATCATAGAGTTATAACTATATATCAGAATCTTGTGGATTTTGATATCATTTATCACCTAGAATTATTTTCATAGAATTAGAATATCACTCATCAGATCTCAGTTTATAGTACCAATAATCTAGTTTGAGAAATGAAAATTAAATGGGATGGTTTTAAACCATACAATCTAGATGTTTTTCTTGATACTAGTGTTGACATTTCACTTGCCTGATATCATGCAATACCATTACATACAAGATCACTTCAGAATGGACATAAGGAAAATAAATAGAGATAATTTAGATGGAAAAGCTTTTGATTCACAGGTTCCCATAAATGGGCAAGTGAAGAGCATACACTTATTCTTTATAACCTATGAAGGATCTAAGACTCTAGACACACTACTAAGAAGAGATCTTAGGCAATTGATGCTTATAACATGAAGAGTCTCCCATATTTATAAGATGGAAATGGGAAGATCAATGGTTGACATAAAGATGCTAAATCAATGGACAAAAGGCAAGATGCCAAACGAAGGTGGGCTATGGGCCCACTATGTACCACCAAAGAGTAAGCAACTAGAAAAAGAATCTACCGACATGGATAACAAAATACTACCTTTAGAAAGTGGTGAGGTCCAAATAACTTGAAAGAGGGTTAACATGCCCATATTCATGACTATAGATAGGCCCCATAACTAGTCATTAATCATCATCACAAAACTCATATTCTCCTTGGGGAGAATAATGAGTGTCATCATCATCAGGATCAATATGGTCTATGTATAGTTCTAATGGAATTCATAGCATCCAACGGTTAGGTGTAGGAGGAAAGATAGATTGATGAGAAATTGTATGTCTTTTCCAAAGTGTAGCTAATGGTTGGGCAAGAGCCAAACCAGCATCCAGATTAACTTGAAAGTTTTGGATAGAGAACAATTCAAATTTAACTCTAAAAGGTATCCTTAAAGTAATAAATATATTCCTTACTTTATTAGGAGGAGTTCATATAGTAGGATCATTTGATGCTTTTGTAGGCATTATGTAATCTATAAACTCAAATAAATAATTTGGAATCTCAGTTGAGTCCCAAAAATTTTCAATAGCAGGATTAAAATTGGGCCAAAAAGTAGACGACTAGACGAGGAATTTAAAACTATGCCTACAAATAAGATTTTTGAAAGGATTATTTATTCCATTAATCCTTGGGTTTTTGGCCTTGTGATACAACATTATGGTAGAACACCATTTTTTACCATCAGTTTATTGAAATTGAGAAGTCCATGCCAAATGAGTATTATTTAATTCATCAGAAGATTCATGAGATTTTCTGATAAGAACATTCATCTTATTTGTTAGTTGATTTGTAACTGATGGAGTTGATCTCCATATATGCTGATGAAATTCATCCCTTACTTCTATGACTATTACTGCCATTACCAAACCTTCTGACCTTTCTGAGTTGAATTCTTTAGAAATGAAATCTGCAAGACAATTCTTTTTCCTTGGAATATGTTCGATAGTGAAGTCAAAAATTGACATATATGTAGCCCATCTGGTTAACCTACTCATAGATCCTTTTTATATATTATCATTAGATTGCAAAATAATCAAAAAATTATTTAAGTTAGATATAACAATAAATTTTTCAATTCTAACAAAAAACATAAAATCTTGAATAGCTTTAATAACTGCAAGACTTTCTTTATGAGTAGAATGATAATTCTTTTGAGATTGCTTAAAATTCCTAGAGGTGAATTTTTAAAGATTTTCTATGCCATCTGACAATTTTTCTTTTAGAATAGCTCCCCAATATAAATCTAAAGCATCAATTTCAATAATTTTTAATCCATTACCAAGCAGAACAAGAGGTGGCAAATTCTAACAATTTTGTTTTATTCTCTAAATAGCTTTAGTCATTTCATCTAACCAATCTGAAAGATTCTTGGACATTCTTTTATTTAGAATAATTTTGTAATGAGATATGTTATAATAATATCCTACAACATAATTGACACATCCTAGGAATCTTTGCAACATCTTTTTATCTTTTAGCACATCAAGGAAATTCTTTATATTTTTCAAGACATGCTCTTGAAATGCAACTTCTCCTAATTTTATAGTGACTCC
Organism: Torreya grandis; assembly: GCA_037957365.1. Taxonomy (NCBI): domain Eukaryota; kingdom Viridiplantae; phylum Streptophyta; class Pinopsida; order Cupressales; family Taxaceae; genus Torreya; species Torreya grandis. The sequence continues at coordinate 215,578 of JARHVA010008427.1, forward strand.
TAAGAATTCAATTTCATCTTTGAATACTATCATTTTCTTCTTAGATAATACTAAAACATTGTCATATACTATCTGATAAAATTGTTTAAGATGACCAAGATGTTCTTTAGGAGATTTTGAAAATATCAGTATGTCATCAATATAGATAATGATAAAATTGGAGTGGCTTGAGAATATTTTGTTCATCATTTCTTGAAATATACTAGGAGCTATTTTTAACCCAAAAGGTAAAACATTCCATTCATACTGACCAAAGTGAGTAATGAATGTAGTTTTATACTTGTCTTGCTCTGCAACTTGGATCTGCCAAAAACCTAATTTTAAATCAAACTTACTATAGACTTTACTTCCACAAATTCTTTGTAAAATTTCATCCTTTGAAGGAATTAGATGCTGCACTGGAAAACATATTTGTTAAGAGGTATATAGTTTATTACTAACATTTTCTTTCCCCTGACCTATTTTGATCTTTAATTAACATAAAAAGCTTCACATGCCCATGGACTGTTCGAATCTCTGATCAAACCTTATTATTTTACTCCTTTATTTCCTAGAAACATTCTTCTCTGAGTGAGGCAGACATTCTTGAGTGGTGTGGCTTGAACTTTAGTTCCACTTATTTCCCATATTTATCTTTAATCATTTTTAACTAAATTCTACATTCACGCATTTTCCTATTTCTGAATGCTAAAGGATTTTTAGAACAACAAGCCTTTTTTACTTTTTCAATTATAGGATCAATACTAGCATGATAGAGATTTACCTTTTGCTAGATCCATCTGGTGTCATCTGGCTTCTTTGGCTTCCCTTTCAATGGAATTCTACACTCATATCTTGATTTTTTATATAAAGAATATTTCTATGCAAGAATTATTTCATGTGGATGAATTATGATAGGATAGAAATTTGCTAAATTATCTAATCCTAACATCATATCATACATTGTCATTTCCTGTTGAATTATCTTGATTTTATAAATATTGTTACCAAGCACAACAGGTATAATATCAGATGATTTTGAAACTACTGTCTTGGTATTAAAGGTTAACCTATGAAAATCAGCTTTCCACATATCAATAGGGATTGCATGATATCGAGAAAGTGAAATGTCAACACTAGTATCAAGAAAAACATCTAGATTGTATGGCTTAAAACCATCCCCTTTAATTTTCATTTTACAAACTAGATTATTGGTACTATAAACTGAGATCTGATGAATGATATTTTGATTCTATGAGGTTTCCCCCTGCTCCAAAAAATGAGATTCAAACATTTATGAGCTCTTCTTCAAAGAGGTGTTCTTCTTCATCAGCAAGAGCTTCTTCTTTTAAGATTTATTGTAACTCAATTTGGACTTTAGTAAGAAATAGCTGGAGCATAGAAATCCACTTGGTTCACCAAGTGGCTCTATCATAATTATATGGTTGATATACAGCTTCAACCTGAGATGGCTTATGAGATTTTTGTGAAGACAAAAGATCCTTTTATCTTTGCTATTGAGAGACATGAAGAGAATATTTTCTCTCAGTATCCATAATTTTTTGTTGGAGAAACATTCATTCAAAAATCATGTAAGCTAGAGTGTGCTCATATTTTTCTTTTAAAAAAGATAGCTGCTGAGATAAACTTAAAGTATCTAAAAAATGAGTAGAAATCATATGAATCTAAAATCCAATCTCAAAATCATAATCTGATGATTTAGTGTCTGTGTCAAATTCCACTAGATTCATGTTATTCTAATTGTCATCACTATCAGATTCCTCCCATAAGATATCTGAGTCATACTAAACTTCATCATCTTTGGATAACAACACATATTCATTTTCATTAATGTTATAGCTATCTAGAAAATTAATTTTCTTAGACTCCTTTTTCTTATTGGGACATTTATTTGCATAATGATTTCCTTGACAAAGGAAACACTTAATAGGGGCTTTCTAAAAACCATGTTTCTTCTTTCTAAACAATCTCCTTGGACCAAAATTCTTTCTTTTAGATTTATAGCTAGATTTCCAAGGTTTATCAATAAATGGATTTTCAAAAGAACACTTACAAGATGGAGATTTTTTCTTCTTTTTCTTATACTATTTGTACTTATGAACATCTATACAACCAAAATTTTCATCGAAGGAATTGCATAACTTTGCACTAATCTACTTATGAAATTTCATAGTATCTTTATATGCTTTTCTTTTTGCACACAGTTTTTCATTAACTACTTTGATATTCAGATTGATTCTTCCAAAAGACATTGTTGGAAGATTATCACCCATTATAGCTTTATACTTAGTACAAAAATATTCTAGAAATGATTCTGTGTATCTAATCTTATAAATAGGATTGAAGATTTCCCTAGAGTTATAAAACAAGTTTTCCATATAACACATATACTCATCAAGTCTAGTCATATCACATAACTGATATTTAAGAAACTTGGCTTTATTTGCTTCTTTCTCATTATCAACTATTCCAAAAAAATTCTAAAAATAAAGCATTACATAGGGCTGAAATTGGCTCATGATGTGCATGAATACTATCATAAAATTGTTGACCACAAGCATCCTACCATTCTTTAATATTTCCTATGAATCCATTAGGAATTTGCTAACTGACACTAAAAGGATATTTTTAAGACCATATATCTGAACACTAGCCCATGCTAGCATAGCATGAATCATTTATTTCCTTTTTTCTAGTGGTTCATAATTGAATTTCTAGAAGAAAGGTTGAAAATTTAATGTTCTGATCTGAGAATCTAATGGAGGTCTAGAAGATTCACCAATTTCAAAATAAATTTCTTTTTCTTTAGCTTCTATTTTGGCCATGCCAACTTGGAAGATTTTATCAATAGATTTTTTTGTGTCTAGCAAACTCTTTGATGTAGATTTTAGAATTGACTCTCTTTGTAGTTTTAATACATTCTTCTAGGAGTAGATATCCTGACTATAATCTGTGTCATCAAGAATCAATCCTTCTAATTGTGTCTTAAAAGATTGACCTTTAATTTTAATGGATTCTAAAATCTCAGGAATATAGACAAGACTTGCACTTTGATTAGTTATTTACCTAGTTATACTGTCAGACACTAAAGATAGCTATTTAATCTCTTGATGTACTTCTTCTTATTTTGTTTCAAGAGAAACATGCTAGAATTAAGCTGATCTTGACTTTGGCTAATAATTTTCTCTTGGGATACTAGACTTTCTATCTTTGTATCAGTAGACTGTTGTTGTAGTCTAGTGTTATTAGACTCCTGATCTATTTTCTGAACAAGCTGACTATGTTGAGAAGAACCTTTATCATTTAAAACACTAATTGATTTGTTAAGTTCTCCTTTCTGATATAACTCTATGCTTTTCAACATTTTAGATACCTGATCAAGGCTCTATTGAATATCTGAGGCTTTATTATTGAGACATTTGGTTTCCAAATTATTCCAATTTAATAACTTAACTTTAGGAGACTGATCAAGACTTTTGTTTGATATTCTTATATAATACATCTGAGCTCTAAATCTACCATCAGGTGAATACTGACCAAAATCTAAACCCTTTGGGAATCCTTTTTTAGAATAAGACTTATCTCGAAGAGGAGTACTCCATATATGACCTTCTTCTTCTGTATTCTCTTGAGAAGTTCCTTCCCTATTAACCTTTTTATCTTGAGCAAGTAGTTTCTTATTTCTCTCAAATAGTTATTAAATGGATAGATCTCTTTTAATCATATTGATACTAGACTAGTTAGGATGACTTATGATCTTTTGATAGTCTACATAGAAATATGAATCTATTTGAGGATCATGGATTTTATTAGTATGCAAACAATGAGATGTAGTCATATGTAAGGATTGGATATTCTACATATGGTCTTTCAGGTGATTTTGGGAATTAAATTTGATAATAGATTTATCTACAAGATATCTAATGGAAGTAGCAAAGGATAAGGATTTCTATGGTTTTTGGACAAAGTCTGTATCAACTATCCATTATCAAGGAAACTTAAGATCTGACCATGAAATGGATTTAGCAGGAATACTTTGACTATTTTCTGAAGCATGACTCACCACATTTTTGCCTAGCATTGGGGTATGCTTAACAGTTGGGGTATGTCAGTTTATTTCCTAGAAACATTCTTCTCTAAGTGATGGAGACATTCTTGAGTGGTGTGCCTTGAAATTTGGTTCCACTTCTTTCCCATCTTTGTCTTTAATCATTTTTAACTGGATTCTACATTCATGCATTTTCATATTTCTGAATGCTAAAGGATTTTTAGAACAATAATCATTTTTTAGTTTTTCAATAATAGGATCAATACTAGCATGATAGAGATTTACCTTTTGCTAGATCCATCTGGTGTCAGCTGGCTTCATTGGCTTCCCTATCAGATGGAATACATATATGTCAAATTTTAACTTCACTGTTGAACATAGTCCAAAGAAAAATAATTGTCTTGTAGATTTCATTTCTAGAGAGTTCAATTCAGAAAGGTCAGAAGGTTTGGTAATGGTAGTAATAGTTGTAGAAGTAAGGGATGAATTTTATCATCATATATGGAGATCAACTCCATTAGTTGCAAATCAACTAATAAATGAGATGAATGCTCTTATCAAAAAATCTCATGAAGCTTCTTATGAATTGAATAATACTATACAAAATCACTTCAAAATGGACATAAAGAACATAAATATAGATATTTTAGATGGAAAAGCTTTTGATTCGTAGGTTTCCACAAATGGGCAAGCAAAGAGCATACACTTATTCATTATAACCTATGAAGGATCTAAGACTCTAGACACAATACTAAGAAGAGATCTTAGACAATCAATGCTTATGACATGAAGAGTCTCCCATATTTATAAAATGGAAATGGGAAGATCAACAGTCAACACAAAGATGTCAGATCAACAGACAAAAGGCAAGATGCCAAAAGAAAGTGGGTTATGGGCCCACTACGCACCACCAAAGAGGAAGCAAATAGAAAAGGAATATGCCAACATGGTTGACAAAATACCACCTTTATAAATTGGTGAGGTCCACATTAATTGAAAGAGGGTTAACGTGCCCATATTCACAACTATGGACAGACCCCGTAACTAGTCATTAATCATAATAAAAAAACTCATATTCTCCTTAGGGAGAATAATGAGTGTCATCATCATTAGGATAAGTATGGTCCATGTATAGTGCTAATAGAATTCATAGCATCCAACTATTAGGTGGAGGAAAGATAGCTTGATGAGAAATTGTAAGTCTCTTCCAAAGTGTAGCTAATGGTTGGGCAGGAGCTACACCAGCATGCAGATTAACTTGAAAGTTTTGGACAGAGAACAATTCAAATTTAGTTATGAAAGGTATCCTTAAAGCAATAAATATATTCCTCACTTCCTTAGGAGGAATTTGAATAGCAAGATCATCCAACACTTTTTTAGGCATTATGTAATCTAGAAACTCAAATAAATAATCTAGAATTTCAATTGAGTCCCAAAAAAATTCAATAGTAGGATTAAAACTGGGCCAAAAAGTAGACCACTAGATGAGGAATTTGAAACCATACCTACAAATAAGATTTTTGAGAGGATTATTTATTCTAGTAACCCTTGGTTTGTTGGCCTCATGATACAATATTATGGTAGAACACCATTTTTTACCATCAGGTTCTTGAAATTAAGAAGTCCATGCCAAATGAGTATTATTTAATTCATCAGAAGCTTCATGAGATTTTTTGATAAGAGCATTCATCTCATTTGTCAGTTTATTTAAAACTAATGGAGTTGATATCCATATATGTTGATGAAATTCATCCCTTAATTATGTGACTATTACTGCCATTACCAAACTTTCTGACCTTTTTGAGTTAATAAATTCTCTAGAAATGAAATCTACAAGACAATTCTTTTTCCCTGGAATATGTTCAACAATGAATGGGTTTCTTAGAATCTAAAGTTGATAAAAGTCTAAAGGAGCATATATTGATGTAAAAATATTGGTATCAGAGCCTTTATTTGTGTAATGTCTATAATATTTTATTTTCCCATCCAAGACTTTCAAGTTTCCTTGCTTTGATAAATTCTTTAGAGAAAAACATTGCATTGAGTTCCTAGCCATTTATTAAATTGTCATAGGCCCTTCTTTTCTTTGAAAATTCAATTCTCTATCCATAATTTACTCGCTCTTCATAATCTTAGTCTCTTAAAATGGAATTTGGAAAATCCCAAGTGTCTTCTATAGTCAAAATTCTTAATGAATCTAAAATAGAAGGAATGTATGAATTGCCTCCTTTCATCCCTAAACAACTTTTAGAATGTCCTGACATTGAAGTTATATAAGAAAATCTTGAGAAAGAAAATAGTCTGTATAAACCTCTAACTATAAAGGCTTCTTAGGTATATAAGAAATCTGAGCCTCTTAAATCTAAGTTTGTCTATAAGTCTACTTATTTGTCTTTTGTAAAGCTACGGATCAAATTTGTTGAACTCACCTTGAGTTATAAGCCCAATAAAACCTTTCAAACAAATTTATTATCTCTATTACCTGAACCTAAGATTAATTACATCCATTCTCATGAAGATGTTAAATTTATTCATTTTGGTCTTATCTATATACATATTACTCCATTGATCCCTAGAATATTAAACCTATTTTATATCTAGCTTTGTGTGATAGATGCCAAGTTATCTTTAAGCATGCCTACCAATTATCTAGCCTTGGTCACCTTAATGATGAAGTTATTTGTTTTGAGCTTTGTCCTAACCTCTCTATTATAGTCTGTGATAAAGGTTGTAAAGAAGTAAAGTTTGGATCTGTAGATTATTGGCGTTTATTTACTTCCTTATTTGGTCTAGATATGTTTAGAGAGTTTAAGTATGATTCTATCAATATATCTGTTGTATATAGTATGACTAATATAAACCACCACAAGATCCTTTAAAATCTACCTTATAGCCATGGTATCTAAATATTTATGACACCCTGAACCCACTCAATGAAATCTCAACCTAGTGTAATTCAATGCACATCATCATAGAAGCATCTCATTTAGATCCTCCTGCTACTATAGTCTTTGCATCAAAATTATTTTGGGGTATTGTCACCCTATGGTGGCATTCTATGATAGAGCAAGAATGGAACTAAAGGGTTCATAACCAGCCTGATCCTTTAGCCATATTCTTTCATTTGTTGATTAATGATTTTGTACCTCCAATTGGTAATAGAGAATTGAAATCCAAAAAATGGTTGCTTAAAATGGAGCTATGTGATTAAAGTAGTTTGATGCCTCTGCAAAGCAATTCCGTGAGTTATCATATACCAGTCAAACTTTTGGTTCTACTAAGATAAAATTGGAATTCTTGCATGCTCTCCCTTACAATCTCATTGATAAATTGATAGCATACATTGATCTCAAGGGACTCGCCATTGGCAATCTCTCTCTTTCAAATAATATTGATTTTGCTAAACAATAGGCTATGTAATTAGTATCTGACACTAAAATAATGCATAAGCTCACTAAGCACTAAGCATCTCAAATCACTCCTATTTTTACCAAAATAACACCATTCGACTATCACCCATTTGTCTAGCCTTGCAAGCACCAAAAGTAGCATCACAAGCACCTCTCTTTGTAGTGCCACTCTTTTCCATATAAGCATTCTTATGCTCCTCCTCACTGCTTTCTCAAAAAGTGTCCAACTCCTCATCCACACTCCAAAATGCCTATTTACTATATTTGTCACAAACCTAGCCACATTTCTCCCCAATGTCACTAAAAAAACCTTGTTGTCAAATCTATTTTCACCTCCAATGCAGCAACATGGTAGGATATCATTAACACAGATGAAGATATTTATCTATAGAATGAAATCTATAAACCAATTCTAGATGAATAGATGAAGATATTTATCTACAGAATGAAATCTATGAACCAATTCCAGATGATTTCCTTGATGAAGATGCTAACACTCTCAAATCATTAGTTGATGATTTGGAACAACCACTCTCAAACATGCAGTGACCATGGCATCATGATAATTCTAGTATTCCTTTTGAAGCCTATGGATGATGGTCCATACATCATGATGAAGTACTATAATGAGATACTAGGCCTAGAACTAGAGGCATCCACAGAGAATGAAGTAACTCTAGAGGAATGCCACCCTCCATGCTTATAATGCCACCTACCATGCAAAGGATTCCTAATCTCCCTTTTCTATTCTAGAGCTCTTTTAAACCTAGTGATTCTTGGATCAAGAATAAATTCACTAGTAGAGAGCACCCAAAGTAAATCTATTCACCATAGATTGAACCAAAATGGGACATACTTCTACCCATAAAACACAGTGAAGAAGAGGAGGTAGATGATGCTCTTTACTCTAATCAAGACTATTGCCTAGACAAAGGTGAATGAAGTAATATCCAAGGAGAAGAAGAAAGAGAAGAAATAGAAGTAGATGAATAAATATACCATGAACAAATATTAGTTCTAGATCCATCAAAGCAAAAATTGGTATGTAAAAGTATCCCTCCATTAGAGATACCACAACCAACCTATCTGACACAACTGATTAATGGAAAGTTTGCATAATTTATAACTATAGAAATCAATGATAGATGGGTAGATGCATATATTGATATAGGTGCTTCTCTCTCATTTGAAAAATCATAAATCATCAATGACTGGAAGACATTAGATGATACCCTGGCTTATCAGAGCCTAGATGTCCAAGGGAATAGTTTTGTATGTAACATGTATAAACACTAGAAATCCCTTAGGATCCAAGATAAAATCTTCCATTGTGATTTCTTTGCCTTAAATAGAATGCCTGTAGATATTTTGTTAGGTGGTGCTTTCATAGATAGATACTCACCCTATGGATCTACCACAATTAGTGTCATATTCGCTATAGAAAATGAAAGATTAAGGATTCTTCACCTTATCAATGAAACTAAGCAACTTCAAAGCTCTATGGTCCAAACCCCTGAACTAGTAATTCCTATTGAAATACAATCCATTGGAGAAAAGATTAGAACCACTATTGGTTCTGACAACCCTTAGTAGTTTTGGTCAAAATCAATACCAGAGATGAACATCAAGCTCATCGAAGGAAAGCATATGAATATTGGGAAGAAAATCCCAATACCAATGCATGATTACAATGATATGGAATCTTATATATGAGAACTAGATGTTAATGATTTCATAGAAAATTCAACCTCCTCTTATTGTTGCTATGCTTTCATGGTCAATAAGCACTCTGAACAAAAGAGAGGTAAGAAAAGGATGGTCATAAATTATAGACCATTAAACACCATTACCTAGCCTTTTCCATATCTTATCCCTAATAAAATATATCTTTTAGATAAATTTTTAGCATGAAAATACTTCTCTTAGTTTGATTGCAAGTCTAACTTTTATCAGACAAAGGTCAAGGAAGCTAACAGAGAAAAAACAACATTCAATTGCCCCTTCAGACATTTCTAGTGGACAATTATGCCATTCGATTTGATAAATGCCCCAGCATTCTACCAAGCTCATATGGATAACATTTTCAAAGGCACTTCTAAATTCTTGTGTGTATATATTGATGACATACTAATTTTTAGTAATTCTCTTACTGACCATTTCTCTCATCTCACAAAATTTTTAAAGCTGGCAAAAGATGCAGGAATTGTCTTATCAGACACAAATATCTAGCTTTGTAAAACAAAATGCAATTTCATTAGAATGGTTATCCAAGATTTGAAACTCCAAGTCTAGCCGCATATCAAAGAGAAGGTCATCTATTTTCTAAAAAATCTTGACAAACTGAAGCTTCAAGCCTTTTTGGGATTATTAAATTATATGAATAGATTTTATCCTAACTCTGGTGAAGATAGGTTTATACTTTAGGAACTTCTCCAAAAAAAGAAAGTATTCAAATAGAAGGATGAACATATTGTCACTATCTATAAAATCAAATCTAAAGTGGTGTTACTCCTAGAACTTCATATCTCAAAATTAGATCAAATCCTGGTTTACACTGATGCCTTCGATATTGCATGGGGAGGAGTACTTGTTTGTATATATGAAAATAAAGAATTCATTTGTGAATTCTCTAGTGGAGTGTTTAGTATAGATGTTCTCAAGTGGATATATTCTAATAAAGATATTTATGCTATAAATAAATTCCTAGGAAGTTCATATTAAAACTTTTTCATCTGCCATACTTTGTTGTAAAAATTGATTGTACTAGATTTTGACCTTTAGAGAAAAAGATCATGGTCAAAAAGATGGTCACAGTAAATATATTAGATGGTAGGATTTATTTAATAAATTTAACTTCTCTATAGAACATATTATAGATACTGATCATGTTACAGTAGACTGTCTCAGCCAAAATCCACCTGCAACACTTATGCATCAACCCATCCCTAGTTTTAACTTAACCAGAATCCATAACCAAGGACTTGCTTCAATGAACATTCTTGTCTAAGAACAAATCCTCATATAAGGGTTACACCAGAGGTACACCCATATTTATTATGTAGTAGGACAAGATCTATAGATGTCTTTAGCAACATCTATTAAAGCAAATTGACATCGAAATACTAGTGTAATCATTATAGAAAGACTAAATAGTGAATTCTTATTCCACTAGTTTATTGAACTACTAAAATGTCCTTTATGGACATGGCTAATAAAAATAAGGTCCTCACATAATGAACACCTATATAGGTGGATAGCAAGATACAGTCCACATCATATCCATGAAGAATAATACCATGATCAAGACATCGTGGTTCATACAATCATCCGAAGATAGCTAGAATGGGAATCATATTTCTACATCAATCCTCACTATCACGCATGTGAAGTTAGACCCTAGCACTGGCATATTTCCAATACATTCCAACTAAGGTGTCTCTTTCAACCGATAAGTGAAGATAATTTTCTTGCTAAAGTGGAAGCAATGTTGGACCCACCAAGCCAGACATCTTTATCTAGCACATCCAATAGTATATCACTATAGGTTACTTTTGTGTTGTAAATAATGATGGGACATGACACCACCTTAGAAAGGATTCAAGGAAGGACCTCCCAAATTGATATAAATAAGACTCTCCTCTATAGATTAAACATCAAAAAAATTCTAAGGTTTAAAAATCTAGTAGCCTATCCAAGCATATGCTCTTCTCTTTCCCTCTTGAAGGAACATGAGAATCATAAACTTGATAGACTATAAAAAGAGTAATATTTTTGAGTGATAATAGTGAATTCGTAACCATTCAACCCCTACCTACTGTCGTAGCTTTCTTATAATCTAGAGTTTCTAAAAGTGAAAAGGAACATCTATTGACATAGTCTATCAAGTTTTTGATTCTCAGGTTCCTTCAAGAGGGCAAGAGAAGAGCATACGCTTGGATAGGCTACTAGATTTCTAAAGCTTACAAATTTTTTGATGTTTAATCTATAGAGGAGAGTCTTATTTATAGTAATTTGGGAGGTCTTGCCTAGAATCTTTGCCAAGGTGGTATCATGTCCCATCATGCTTTACAGCACAAAAGTAATTTACAGTGATATACTATTGAACATGCTGGATGAGGGCATCTAGCTTGGTGGGTCCAACATTGCTTCCACTTCAGTAAGCAAATCATCTTCACTTATTGGTTGAAAGAGACACCTTAGATGGAATGTACTGGAAAGATGTCAGTGCTGGGGTCTAGAAGTACCAGCATCGGCAGCATGACCGACGTCGGTCAGATACAGTGCAGAAGGCAATCGGCATTGGTAGGGAGTCAGCCGATGTCAGCCAGCACTAGACAGATAGGGACCAATGTCGATCACCTGTGGTGGTTCCAAAACTGCTGTTGACGAATAGTCAGTTAAGTGAAGTGAGTGTTTGCATGTTTAAGGGCTAATTATAGTCCCGAGCTGCATGTCTAATTATTGTAATTAGAGTTCTATTTTTGTATGCATGGGATCCTATTTAAAGACCCATGAGGCATGTATTGTAAATTAAGCAGGAAAGTAAAAGCATTGAAGCAAGGAAGCAAGGTCAAGGAGATCTACAGGTGTAAGGTCAAGGAGATCAGCTGAAGCATTCAAGGAGGGGATAACAACTCGGGTTGTTAAGTTGGTTGTGTTGAGGAAGAGAGATAGAGAAGAAGGTCTTGAGGTGTGGCAAGCCTTTGAGGTGGAGGAAGAAGTGACATCTTCCTTATTGTATTTTCTTCTAAGAGTATTTAATACAAGATTGTGTATTATCTCTCAAATTCTTTGCTATTTCAAGTTTCTAGTTACTTAATCATTCTGGTATAATTCTGTGTTTAATTGCTTATAAGAAAAGTAATCAATTGTGCTTCCTTGGAGGGGTTCCTAACAGTTGGTATCAAAGCTACGATTGCAAGGAGCAGGTTATTGTTTGATTACAGGTCATTCACAGGGTTTCTGATTGAGTGGGATTTCAGCAATGGCAGAAGAAAGTAAGCTACGAATGGAGAAGTTTAATGGCAAGAATTTTCAACATTGGAGGATGCAGATAGAGGACTATCTATATCAGAAGGATTTGTATTTACCATTGGTTGGGGTTGCATGCAAGCCCATAGATATGAAGGATGAAGAATGGAACGTTCTTGATCAGAAGGCTCTGGGTTCCATAAGGTTGAGCCTTGCATCATCTGTGATTTCCAACTTATCACAGTGCAAGACAATGGAAGAGTTGATAAAATATTTGGTGAATTTATACAAAAAGCCCTCGGCTTCAAATAAGGTATTTCTTATGAAGCAGTTATTTAATTTGCAAATGCAGGAAGGTGGATTGGTACATACTCATCTTAGTGATTTCCATGGTTTGTTAAACCAGTTAGCTTCAATCAATATTGTCTTTGATGATGAAGTAAAGGCTCTCTTGATTTTATGCTCTTTACCTGAAAGTTGGGATAGTTTGGTTATGGTAGTAAGTAATTCTGCGTCTACTTCTAAAATATTAAAAGTTGATGATGTTGTGAGTGTGATCTTCAATGAAGAAATACATAGGAGAAGCATAGGTGAATCATCAGGGAATGCTCTAAGTGCAAAAAGCAGGGGAAGGCAAAGAGAGAAGGTTGAGCAAGGGAAATCAAGGTTGAAGGTGGGAAGGAGATCCAAATCCAGAGGTGTCACCAGCTGGTTTTGTGGAAAGAGAGGACACACAAAGAAAGAGTGTTGGTTGAGGGATAAATAAAATCAACATGAAGGTAATGAAGAAGCAAAGGATGTAGGTATTTTGGCACAAGACGCTCTCATACTTTCTTTGGATAGTCAGGTAAGATCATGGATTTTAGATTCTGGTTCTTCTTTTCATGCATCCCCAAACAGAGATTTGTTCCATGAGTATGTCTAGGGAGACTTTTGAGTGCTTTATTTAGGGGATGGTACGCCTTATCAAATAGTTGGCAAAGGGAAAGTGCAACTGAGATTGTAGATGGACAACACATGGGTGTTGAAGGAGGTTATGCATGTCCCAGTTCTGAAGTAGAGTTTGGTTTCTATAGGAATGTTAGGTGATGAGGGATGCACAATAACCCTCACAGTGGATTCTTGGAAGGTTACCAAGGGTGCACTTGTTTTAGCAAGAGGTAAGAAAGTAGGTACTCTTTATCTATCTACTTGTATTACTGATTCTACTTTTGGTTTAACTACTTCAGCTATAGATTCAAAGATGTGGCTTAATAGGCTTGGTCACATGAATAAGAAGGGAATGGACGTTCTTGATTCAAAAGGTATGTGTTCAGATTTAGAAAGCATAGATAGAGTTAATTGTAGGAAAAGTAAATTTGATGCTTTTGACAAGAACAAAGAATCCTTGGTGTTTATGGAGGAGATGAGGGACAGAGATCAGTCACAGGGGCTGAATGATTCTAAGTAGGGTAGTATGGATAGGGGTTTGATCCAAGATGAGCTCACGGATGAAGAATTCATCACTTACAGGAACACACAGACACCGACATCGGTCACTTGGAACTGACGTCGGTCAGGAAGATACCGACATCAGTCATGTGCAAACCAGCAGGGTCAAGCAGGAAAACACTGACATCGGTCAGGTAGGGACCGACGTTGGCAGAAGGGACACCAACATCAGCTAGGGAAACAACGTTGGCAGTCAGGGTCAGTGTAGGGAACTGACATCAGTCAGGAGTAGACTAGGAGATGGCTGAGATCAGTCACTGGAATGGATGTTAGGCGGACAGTAAGCTACTAAGGAGTCTCAAATGCCCATATGGAGGTTAGAAAGGGTGAGTGAACCTCATATTTGTTGTTCACCTTCTTTATATTGCTTACTGATGGTCAGGAACTAGGAAGATGTGAAGAGGCAATGCAAGTAGAATCCAAAAATAGTGGGAGCTTGGCATGGATAAGGAGTGTGAGTCCTTGGAGAAGAACCAAACAAGTATTTGTTGGTGGAGTTTTCAGCTGGAAGAAAGCACTAGATGAGGGATGGATTCCCATGTTAGAGAAGAGAGTGGATGGACATGTGAGACAAAAGGCTATGGTATATGGTCTTGAGTAGGCTGCAGGACAATGGAGGTTGCACCATTGTATTTTTCTTTACTAGGTTGGATAATATTAGCTACATTATCCTATTACTATTTTGTGTGCTTGTTGCAGGGTTACACATACAGGGAGTTTTCTGAGCTAAGGGTAAAATTGGTTCAAAGGTATGTCATGAAGAATTTAGAAGTAGCAAAATTATTTTGGCATAAGTGACAGGGATTGCATCATAGGTTTTGTGGTGGTTGGTCTTCAAGAGTGACTTTGAAGAGGGATACAGAGCCAAGGGAACAAATTAGATGGTGTATAAGTACAGGTATAGTTGCAGTTGTTTATCTCCAAGTGGGAGATTGTTAGGGTGTGGAGCTAAAATCTTCAACTATGCAGACAAAGAAGAGGAGGTTGCTCAGTTTTAGAAGTACCAGTGTCGGTAGCATGACCGACATCAGTCAGATATAGTGCAGAAGGCAATCGGCATTGGCAGGGAGTCGATCGATGTCGGCCAGCACCAGACAGACAGGGACCGACATCGGTCGCCTGTGGCAGTTCTGAAACTGCTGTTGATGAACAGTCAGTTAAGTGAAGTGAGTGTTTACATGTTTAAGGGCTAATTATAGTCCCAAGCTGCATGTCTAATTATTGTAATTAGAGTTCTATTTTTATATGCATGGGATCCTATTTAAAGACCCATGAGGCATGTATTGTAAATTAAGCATGCAAGTAAAAGCATTGAAGCAAAGAAGCAAGGTCAAGGAGATCTACAGGTGTAAGGTCAAGGAGATCAGCTGAAGCATTCAAGGAGGGGATAGCAACTTAGGTTGTTGATTTGGTTGTGTTGAGCAAGAGAGAGAGAGAAGAAGGTCTTGAGGTGTGGCAAGCCTTTGAGGTGAAGGAAGAAGTGGCATCTTCCTTATTATATTTTCTTCTAAGAGTATTTAATACAAGATTGTGTATTGTCTCTCAAATTTTTTGTTGTTTCAAGTTTCTAGTTACTTAATCATTCTAGTATAATTTCGTGTTTAATTTCTTATAAGAAAAGTAATCAATTGTGCTTCCTTGGAGGGGTTCCTAACACTATCCAAGCATATGCTCTTCTCTTTCCCTCTTGAAGGAACATGAGAATCATAAACTTGATAGACTATAAATAGAGTAATATTTTTGAGTGATAATAGTGAAGCCATAACCATTCAACCCCTACCTACTGTCGTAGCTTTCTTATAATCTAGAGTTTCTAAAAGTGAAAAGGAACATCTATTGACATAGTCTATCAAGTTTTTGATTCTCAGGTTCCTTCAAGAGGGCAAGAGAAGAGCATACGCTTGGATAGGCTACTAGATTTCTAAAGCTTACAATTTTTTTGATGTTTAATCTATAGAGGAGAGTCTTATTTATAGTAGTTTGGGAGGTCTTGCCTAGAATCTTTGCCAAGGTGGTATCATGTCCCATCATGCCTTACAACACAAAAGTAATTTACAGTGATATACTATTGAACATGCTAGATGAGGACATCTAGCTTGGTGGGTCCAACATTACTTCCACTTCAGTAAGCAAATCATCTTCACTTATTGGTTGAAAGAGACACCTTAGATGGAATGTACTGGAAAGATGTCAGTGCTGGGGTCCAGTTTCACATGCATGATAATGAGGATTGATGTAGAAATATGATTCCCATTCTAGTTGTCTTCAAATGATTGTATGAACTATGGTGTCTTGATCATGGTCTTATTTTTCATAGATATGATGTGGACCATATCTTGCTATCCACCTATATAGATTTTCATTATGTGAGGACCTTATTTTTATTAGCCATGTCCACAAAGGATGTTTTAATAGTTCAGTAAACTGGTGGAATAAGAATTCATTATTTAGTCTTTCTATAATGATTACACTAGTATTTTGATGTCAATTTGCTTGAATAGATGCTACTGAAGATATATGTAGATGTTTTCTTTCCCTCTTGAAGGAACATAAGAATTAGAAACTTGATAGACTGTAAAAAGAGTGTAATATTTTTGAGTGATAATAGTGAAGCCATAACCATTCAGCCCCTGCCTATTGTCGTAGGTTTCTTATAATCCAAAGTTACTAAAAGTGCAAAGGAGCATATATTAAAGTAAAAAGATTGGTATCAGAGCCTCTATTGGTGCAAGATCTATAATATTTTCTTTTCCCATCGAAGACTTTTAAGTTTCCTTGATTTGATAAATTCTTTAGAGAAAAATATTGCATCAAGTTCCTAACCATTTATTAAATTGTTATAGGCCCTTGTTTTCTCTACAAATTCAATTCTTTGTCTAGAATTTACTCACTCTCTAGAATATTAATCTCTTACAATGGAATTAAAAAAATCCCATATGTCTTCTACAGTCGAGATTCTTAATGAATCTAAAATAGAAGGAATGTATGAATTTTCTCCTTTCATCTCCGAACAACTTTTAGAATGTCCTAACATTGAAGTCACAAAATAAACTCTTGAGAAAGAAAATAGTCTATATAAACCTCTGATTATAAAATATTCTTAGGTATATAAGAAATCTGAGCTTCTTAAATCTAAATTTGTCTATAAGTCTACTTATTTGTCTTTTGTAAAGCCATAGATCAAATCTATTAAACTCACCTTGAGTTTAAGCCCAATAAAACCTTTCAAACAGATTTATTATCTCTATTACCTGAACCTAAGATTAATTACATCCATTCTCATGAAGATGTTAAATTTGTTGATTTTGGTCTTATCTATATACATATTACTCCGTTGATCCCTGGCAATATTAAACCTATTTTATATCTAGCTTTGTGTGATAGATGCCAAGTCAGCTTTAAGCATGCCTGCCAATTATCTAGCCTTTGTCACCTTAATGGATAAGTTATTTGTTTTGATTTTTGTCCTAACCTCTCTGTCACAGTCCATGATAAAGGTTTTAAAGAAGTAAAGTTTGGATTTTTAGATTTTTGGGGTTTATTTACTTCCTTATTTGGCCTAGATATGTTTGGAGAGTTTAAGTATGCTTCTATCAATATATCTATTGTATATAGTATGACTAATACAAATCACCCCAAGATCCTTGAAAATCTGCCTTATGACCGTAGACTCAGTGGAATAGTCCAATTATAGAAAGGTCATATAGAGTCTGATGAAATCCCTTTAGATTGGAAGCTTGATTGGCTCAAGAATGCTTCTCCTAAAATGAAAGGTCAATCCACTGTGCATAAGATTGATGGTAAGAGCATCAATATTCTTTTAAGATCTCTCTCTGTTAATAATTCTTTTATTTTGACTCCTAATAAACCCTCTACTTCTTCCTCTAGAAGAACTATAAAAATTGGTCAAATTCTTATAGAAGATGAAGAGATTAATCAAGGATCTGATCTAAAAGGCTAGTTACCTTGTACTTTAATGAATCTTTTAAGAGAAGATAATCTATAATTTTATATAGATAATAAGGTCAATCTGTATAAAGGTGGAAGATGGCCACCTCATAAAGGAATGTATAAGCAAACAAAAGGACTTTTTTAGTATTTTTCTATAGCATTCCAAGGAGATATTGAACCCTCAAAAGAATTCAAGCATAGGAATTATTTATCCAGGTTTAATTCACATCTTTCAAAAAAAATTGATGACCTTTGTAAAGATGTTTTGTATATTTAGCATAGTCTAGATAAATTAATAATTCTTGAAGACAATACCAATAGTGTCTACAATAGGATTTTTTATTCTACTAAAGAAATGAATAGTAAATTGTCTTCCATAGATACTAAACTTAAAACCTTAGAAGATAGCTTAGACTGGCTAGTAAAGCAAGATCAGGAAGCTTCTAACGAAGCACACTCTTCTTTTTTATCATACAAGGTTGAGTTTGGTTCAAACTTCAAACCTCAAAAAATAAATTAGAATCCTAGATCTTCTTTTATGCAAATAATTCAAATCCCCTTATAGCCATGGTATCTGAATATTGATGACACCCTGAACCCACTCAATGAAATCTCAGCCTGGTGTAATTCAATGCACATCATCATGGTAGAATCTCATTTAGATCCTCCTGCTACTATAGTCTTTGCATCAAAATTCTTTTGGGGTATTGTCACCCTTTGATGGGATTTTATAATAGAGCAAGAATAAAACCAAAGGGTTTATAAATAGCTTGATCTTTTAGCCACATTATTTCATTTGTTGATTAATGAGTTTGCACCTCCAATTGGTAATAGAGAATTGGAATCCAAAAAATGGTTGCTTAAAATGGAGCTATGTGGTTTAAATTAGTTTGATGCCTTTGCAAAGCAATTCTATGAGTTAGCATAAGCTAGTTGAACTTTTGGTTCTATTGAGATAAAATTGAAATTCTTGCATGCTCTCCCTTACAATCTCATTTATTAAGTGATAGCATACATTTATCTCAAGGGACTCACCATTGATGATCTCTCTCATTTAGATACTATTGATTTTGCTAAACAATAGGCTATGCAATTAGTATCTGACTCTAAAATAATACAGAAGATCTCTAAGCACCAAGCATCTCAAATCACTCCTATTTTTCCCAAAACAAAACCATTCAGCTATCTCCCATTTATCTAGCCTTGCAAGCACCAAAACTAGCATCACAAGCACCTCTCTTTTTAGCACTGCTCTTTTCCCTGCAAGCATTCTTATGCTCCTCCTCACCACTTTCTCAAAAAGTGTCTAACTCCTCATCCACACTCCAAAACACCTATTTACTATATTTGTCACAAACCTGGCCACATTAATCCCCAATGTCACTACAAAAAACCTATTGTTAAGGCTATTTTCACCTCCAACATAGAAACATGGTGGGATATCATTGACATAGATGAAGATCTTTATCTACATGATGACATCTATGAACCAATTCTAGATGATCTCCTCGATGAAGACTTTGACAAAGATGTTGATACTCTCGAATCATTAGCTGATGATTTGGAGCAACCACTCTCAAACATGTAGTGACCATGGCATCATGATAATTCTAGTCTTCCGTTTGAAACCTATAGATGATGGTCTAGACATCATGATGAATTACCAAAATGAGATACTAGGCCTAGAATGAGAGGTAGCCACAGAGGATGAAGTAACTCCAGAGGAAGGCAACCCTCCATGCCTAGAATGTTGCCTACCATGCAAAGGCTTTCCAATCCCCCTTTGCAAATCTAGATCTCTTTTAAACCTAGTGATTATTGGATCAAGAATAAATTCACTAGTAGATAACACCCAAAGGAAATTCATTCACTATAGATTGAACCAAAATGGGACATACTTCTACCCATAAAACACAGTGAAGAAGAGGAGGTATATGATGCTTTTTACTCTGATCAGGACTATTGCATAGATAAAGGTGAATGCAATAACCTCCAAGGGGAAGAAGAAAGAGAAGAAACAGAAGTAGAAGAAGATATCTACCATGAACAAATATCAATTTCAGATCCATCAAGGCAAAAATTGGTATGTAAAAGTATCCCTCCATTAGAGATACCATAACCAGCCTATTTAACACAATTGATTAATGGAAATTTTGCATAATTTATAACTATAGAAATCAATGGTAGATTGGTAGATGCACAGATTGATACAGGTGCTTCTCTCTCATTTGAAAAATCACAAATCATCAATGAATGGAAGACATTAGATGATAACCTGGATTATAAGAGCCTACATGTCCAAGGGAATAGTTTTGTATGTATTGTGTATAAACACCAACAATCTCTTAGGATCTAAGTTAAAATATTTCATTGTGATTTCTTTGCTTTAAATAGAATGCCTATAGATATTTTGTTAGGTGGTGCTTTCATAGATAGATACTCACCCTATGGATCTACCACAATCAAAATCTAACAAATATATAGCCCATCTGGTTAACCTACTCACAGATCCTTTCTTTAGATTATTAGTGGATTGAAAAATACTCATAAAATTATTTAAGTCAGATCTAACAATAAATTTTTTAGATCTAACAAAAAACATAAAAGCTTGAATAGTTTTAATAAGTGCAAGAATTTCTTTATGAGTAGAATGATAATTCTTCTGAGCTTACTTAAAATTCCTAGAGGTGAATTTGCAAGGCTTTTCCCTGCCATCTGACAATTTTTCTTTCAGAATAGCTCCATAATATGAATCTGAAGCATCAATTTCAATAATTTTTAATCCATTACCAGGCAGAACAAGAGGTGGAAAATTTTGATAATTTTGTTTTATTCTCTAAACAGCTTTAGTCATTTCATCTAACCAATCTTGAGGATTCTTTAACAGTATTTTATTTATAAGAATTCTATCATGAGCTATGTTATAATAATATCTTGCAACATAATTGACATAGCCTAGGAATCTTTACAACATCTTTTTATCTTTTAGCACATCAGGGAAATTGTTTATATTTTTCATGACATGCTCTAGAACTGAAACTTCTCTTGATTTTATAGTGACTCCTAAGAATTCAAATTCATCTTTGAATACTATCATTTTCTTCTTATATAATAATAAACCATTGTCACATACTATCTGATAAA
This sequence comes from Torreya grandis, assembly GCA_037957365.1. Taxonomy (NCBI): domain Eukaryota; kingdom Viridiplantae; phylum Streptophyta; class Pinopsida; order Cupressales; family Taxaceae; genus Torreya; species Torreya grandis. The sequence goes on from JARHVA010008427.1 coordinate 236,593, forward strand.
ATTGTTCAAGATGACCAAGATGTTCTTTAGGAGATTTTGAAAATATCAATATGTCATCAATATAGACAATGATAAAATTGGAGTAGCTTGAGAAGATTTTGTTCATCACTTATTGAAATATACTAGGAGCTATTTTTAACCCAAAAGGTAAAACATTCCATTCATACTGACCAAAGGGAGTAATGAATGCAGTTTTATACCTATCTTGCTCTACAAATTAGATCTACCAAAAACCTGATTTTAAATCAAAGTTACTATAGACTTTACTTGCACTAATTCTTTATAAAATGTCATCCTTTAAAGGAATTGGATACTGCACTAGCAAAACATATTTGTTAAGAGGTATATAGTAAATTACTAACCTTTTCTTTCCCCTGACCTGTTCTGATCTTTTATTAACATAAAAAGCTTCACAGGCCCTTGGACTATTTGAATCTCTAATCAAACCTTGTTCTTTTAACTACTTTATTTCCTAAAAACATTCTTCTCTAAGTGATGGAGGCATTCCTGAGTTGTGTGCCTTAAACTTCAATTCCACTTCTTTCTTATCTTTGTCTTTAATCATTTTTAACTAAATTCTACATTCATGCATTTTCCTATTTCTGAATGCTAAAGTATTTTGAGAACATTAATCCTTTTTAGTTTTTAAATTATAGGATCAATAGTAGCATGATAGAGATTTACCTTTTACTGGATCCATCTGGTGTCAGCTGGCTTCTTTGGCTTCCCTTTCAATGGAATTTTGCACTCATATCTTGATTTTTTATATAAAGAGTATTTCTGTACAAGAATTATTTCGTGTGGTTGAATTGTGATAGGATAGAAATTTGATAAATTATCTGATCCTAGCATCATATCATACATTGGCATTTCAATATTGAACTGATAAATATTGTCACCAAGCATAATAGGTATAATAACAGATGATTCTAAAACTACATTCTTGGTATTAAAGGTTAACCTATGAAAATCAACTTTCCATATATCAGTAGGGATTGCATGATATCAGGGAAGTGAAATGTCAACACCAGTATCAAGAAAAATATCTAGATTGTATGGTTTTAAACCATCCCATTTAATTTTCATTTCACAAACTAGATTATTGTTACTATAAATTGAGATCTGATGAATGATATTCTAATTTTGCAAGGTTTCCCTCTACTCTAAAAAATAAGATTCAATCTTAGTAGAAACATTTATGGGCTCTTATTCAAAGAGGTGTTATTTTTCATCAACAAGAGCTTCTTCTATTAAGAGTTCTTGTAACTCAGTTTGGGCTTTATCAAGAAATAACTAGATCAGAGAAATCCACTTGGTTTTCGAAGTGGCTCTATCATAAGTATATGGTTGATATGCAGCTTCAACCAGAGATGGCTTATGAGATTTTTGTGAAGACAAAAGATCCTTTTGTCTTTGATGTTGAGAGAGATGAAAAGAATATTTTCTCTCAATATCCACAATTTATTGTTGGAGAAACATTCATTCATAAATCATGTAAGCTGGAGTGTGCTCATATTTTTATTTTAAAAAAGATAGCTACTAAGATAAACTTAAAACATCTAAAAAATGAGAAAAAATCATATGAATCTAAAATCCAATTTCAAAATCATAATCTGATGATTTAGTGTCTGTGTCAAACTCTGCTAGATTTATGTTAATCTAATTGTCATCACTATCAAATTCCTCCCATAAGATATCTGAGTCATACTGAACTTCATCATCTTCCAATAACAACACATTCATTTTCATTAATGTTATGGTTATCTAGAAAATTAATTTTATTAGAATCCTTTTTCTTATTAGGACATTTATTTGCATAATAATTTCCTTGACAGAGGGAAAAATTAAAAGAGGCTTTCTGAAAACCATGTTTCTTCTTTCTAAACATTCTCTTTGGACCAAACTTCTTTCTTCTAGATTTATAGCTAGATTTCCAAGGTTTATCAATAAATGGATTTTCAAAAGAACACTTATAGGATGGATATTTTTTCTTCTTTTTCTTATAATTTATGTTCTTATGAACATCCATACAACCAAAATTTTCATCTAAGGAATTGCAAAACTTTGCACCAATTTGCTTATGAAATTCCATAGTATCTTTTTGTGCTTTTCTTTTTGCACACAGTTTTTCATTAACTGCTTTGATATTCTGATTGATTCTTCCAAAAGACATTGTTGGAAGATAGTCACCCATTGTAGCTTTATGATTCGTATAAAAATATTCTAGAAATGATTCTATGTATAATACAAACATCAAATGTACCGATGATACAAAGACTATGGATGCAACGAATTAGATAATTGTAGATAGTACAGGTACATCTAATGTTTGCACTCTTTCTGATATATCTTCTACATATTTATTTTTTGTAAATGAAGCAAAAGTAGATTCTAATGAAGAAAATCCTAGTCCAGAATGGAAACTTCCTATTCTTAAGCCTATAGATGTCTATGATAAGCTTTCTCCTTTTCATCTCATTTCTAAAACTTCTATAAAGATGTTTAAAAATGTTCTTTAGGTTAAACAAAATGATCAGTATAAATATCATTTACAAATCTTTGATGATAAAACTATTCATCAATTAAAGTCTCAGTCTAAGTATAACTTCCTTCACATAGGTGTTGTTTCTATAGGTATTTTTCCTTTGTTTAGATGCAGTCTAAATGTCAGTCTATTGGATTTCCATTACAGCTTATAGTAGGATACCATGTAATCCTTATGCTATATTAAATCTTGTGTAAAAGATTGACCTATTACTTTTAATTTATTCTAGAATCTCAGGAATAGATGCAAGATTTGCACTCTGATTAGCTATTTCCCTAGTTATATTGTCATACGCTGAAAATAGTTGTTTAATCTCTTGATGTACTTCTTGTTTTTTTTTAAAGAGAAACCATGCTAGAATTAAGCTGATCTTGACTTTGGCTAATAATTTTCTCTTGGGATACTAGACTTTTTATCTTTGTATCAACAGACTGTTGTTGTAGTCTAATGTTATTAGACTCCCGAACTATCTTCTAAACAAGCTGACTATGCTGAGAAGAACCTTTATCATTTAAAACACTAATTGATTTGTTAAGTTCTCCTTTTTAATATAACTCTATGCTTTTCAACATTTTAGATACCTGATCAAGGCTCTGTTGAATATTTGAGACTTTATTATTGAGACATTTAGTTGCTAGATTATTCTAATTTAATAACTTAACTTCAGGAGACTAATCAAGACTTTTATCTAATGTTCTTAGATAATACATTTGACCTCTGAATCTACCATTAGGTGAAATCTAACTAAAATCTAAATCCTTTGGGAATCCATTTTTAGAATAAGACTCATCTTCAAGAGGAGTCTTCCATACATGACCTTCTTCTTCTGTATTCTCTTGAGAAGTTCCTTCCATATTAACCTTTTTATCTTGAGCAAGTAATTTCTTATTTCTCTCAAATAGTTCTTGAATGGCTAGATCTCTTTTAATCATATTGATACTAGACTGGTTAGGATGACTAATGATCTTTTGATGGTGCGCGAGCACACACACACACACACACACACACACACACATATGTATATATATATATATATGTATATATGTATGTATGTATGTATGTATGTATATATATATATATATATGTATGTGTATATATATATATATATTTTATATATATATATATATATATATATATATATATATATATATACATACATACGCATACACATATGCATACATGTATGTATGTATGTATGTATATGTATATGCATATGTATATATGCATACACATATGCATATGCATACACACACGCATGCACGTGCACGTACGCGCACACACACACACACACACACACACACACACACACACACACACACACACACACACACACACACACACACACACACACACACACACACACACACACACATGATGTATCATTTTAGCATATTAATGTTGATTCTATATATTATCATCAATATGGTTGTGGTTGTGGATGCTTTGGATATATTTATTTCTATAACATGTATTTTAGTTGTTGTATATGCTATAGGAAATATATGAGATGTGGTTTCTTTTCTAGCATTATGTAGAACACATGCAATGGTTCAAAATATAGGTAAAAATATTTGGTAAAGATACAATCAATCAAAAATGATGTACTACACACTATTTCAATTTGGGAAATGTGTAGTAACAAGAAAATGACTAATTATAAAGAACCAAGGGATGGTAAAACAAGATGGTAAAAAGTAATTTGTTTTTTAACCAAAGTGAAAGTTTTTTGCACTAAATTAAAATAAGTAAAATCATACTAAATCATGTTGGCAAGTATGAAAACAATGTAATAAAATGGAAGGTATGTAAAATGGCACAAATAGTATTAAAAAAATTAATTAATTCAATCAATTATAATAAATCATGTTGTGAAGTATAAGATAAAAATAAAATTGGCAAAAGATTGGTCTTAAATTTATCATAGTAATTCAAGCTGGGAAATATGAAAAATTCAAAAAAAAGTTGTATTCTTACCTGCACTCAAAAAATAAGAAGATAAAATTGAAAGAGAAATTAATTAAGCATGAAACACAATAAATCAATCTTGGAAGCATGCCAATGGCATGTAACTTCATAATCAATCACATCTTATCTCATATTTAACACATGCAATTTTATTTATGATTTATATTATTGGAAAGTTTTGTGAGGAATGTTGGGTCCTATCCATAGTCTGACATTGTAAATCATAAAGAGAACACCACTGGGGTGAAATAAATAGGATAATCAGGTAACAAATGATGTGGGTAGTAGGAAATAAAAAGGTGGTAATTTGTGAGGAATGTCGGGTCCTATCCACAGTCTTACAATGCAACTCATAAATGAGATCTTGAGGGGAGTGATCAGTATACAAAATAATATTTCTCAAGAGGAAATATGAGTGATATATAGAATGAAAAAAGGAGTGTAAAAATCAAGACTTAGGTGTCTTATGATAATAACTTAGGAGGTGAGAGGCATACCAAGGACATTAGAAGACACTAAGTGACTAGCGACCATCAATGTGCAAAGAAAACCTATTCATTATAGACAAAAAGCTTTGTAGGAATTTAGATTGGTAAAAAAAAGGTAAAATGGACCTACCTTCCCATGATGTGTTCCTCATTCTTTAGGACCCCTTACAGAGCCATTGATCTACTATGAAAATTAGATTATTGGTGAGAAAGTAGGCAGAACTAAAAGTTTTTTTATTATCCTCTTCTAATCTATTGGCCTACCACACCCCAAAGGACATCAGCTCTACCATGAGTCCAACTATGGATTTTGGGCTTAGACTAGAAGAAGGATATGTGCTTTGAATCATGTCTTTTAGTATGATTTGACTTTTAAGAATGTTTTTTACTTTTATATCATTTCCTTTTGTAAAATGATTTAGAATTAAACTTTTTATGTATTTTTAAGATTCATCCTCCATATAGATTTGGAATGACCAATCATGAGATATGAAATGATACACACAAATGAGCTTTAGGCTAAGGATAAAGGAAGCTAAATAACTAAAGACAAAGATTGACTAGGACACTTAGGCTTAACAATGAACTAGCATGTGATCTCAAGTCTCAAATATATATATATATATATATATATATATATATATATATATATTCTTACTTTGCAAAAAACAAATAAAGGAAAAAGGAGATGCAAAGGTGGACCAGTAAAAGGAAAGTATAACGAGATACATTTTTTGCTAACTAATCACATGGTCAAAGGAGACAAGGACAAAAGGGAATAAGGTTTGTATAAACAAGTCATAATGAGAATTATCTATGAAAAATAGAGATAATAAATCACATAATCATGAAGACACAAGAAGAGAGTTTTGATAAAAAATCAAGAAAGAAAGGGAAAGAAATGATAAAGAAAGACAATCATATGTGAATATAAATGATAACATAAGAAAGATATATTACCTAAAAAGTAAAGATTCACCATGTAAGAAAAATATGAATTTGACATAACATCAATTAATATAACATATAGATAAAAATAAAACTGGATCACACATCCAATCAAAATGTAAATGTAGAGTCACCATGTATGTGCTCATATATACTAATAAATCTACCCACACACATTATCCAAGAAATCAGATAAATCTCTATGAGTTGGATATGTATTATTGTTAATGTCTTATCAATCTTCAATGAAATCTAGGAAGACTTCTCTTCTAATCTCCTCAAATAAAAAAATAGGAATGCTCAAAGGATCATGCTGAGGAGGGAAATTAGATAAAGGATGCTCAAGATAATGCATGAGATCATGATCTATGGGAGATGCAAGAATCATTAGTGAAGAAGGATCCACGGGTGAGGGACTCACAAGTGGAGAAGGATCCATAGGTGAGGAAAGGTCCATAGGTGAAAGAATCATGGGTGGAGGCATAAAAGGTGATGAAGGGACCATAAGAGGGGATGAGACCACTAGAGGTGGATCCATGGGAGAATAAGGAGAAGAATTATTATGAGAATGACCTATGGTAGGAATAAAGAATGTCTGGGAATAGCTATAAGGTGATCTTAAGGTGTTGTTGAAGGATACGTCAATGATCAATGTGATGGGTGCCATAAATAATACACCTCACCATACTTAGGCATATATTTAGGTAAAACCTTTAGGGCAGGTATGGATTTGTTTGAGGTAAGAGAAGAAGGACACAAAGTATCAAAATACTATCACAACTTGTGATAATGAGTAGAAAAATGATTACCTATCCCATGGAAGCAACATGTATGTTTATGAGTGGTCTTAGGAGAAGTAATCATAAAAGTTTTTCTAATAGGAGTAGAAGAGGCTGAAGAAGAATTTTCAACCTATTTGGTAGGCAATAGAGCCATTTTAGGCAAAGGAAGTAAACCATCACCAAAAGAATTTGGTGATGGAAAATGAATGGAACTAGGCTCAATAGAAGGAGCAATGGGATGAGAATCAGGGGTACGCTCAACAACAATAGGAGTGGGAATAGGATCAATTATAGTAGGAGTAATAATGGACTCAACCATAGTGGGAGTTGGAATGGAATATGATAAGGGCTCTACTGAGGGAGTAGTGGGATCTATAGCATGTTTAAGAAGGGTCACACTAATCTTAGGAGTAAACCAACCATGGTGATCAAGAAACCTATAAAAATTGTAAGGTCTAGTCATAACATGATCCATGAGCATACTTCTATGAGTATTCTTAGAAACTAGAAGTGTTAGTGCCATCTCTACCCTATGATAAAGAGGAAAAATACTAAAATTAGGAACTATAAATGAAGGAAAATGGGAAGATACATGAAAATACTCAAGTAAAGAAGAACAATAATGGACAATCTCAGCATCATGAGCCTATACAAGACCACCTAAGAATAGAACATCTAAGGAATAACCATCATCATAATTTGAGCTGTGAATGTCAATGACATAAGTAGGGATGACCTTATCATTTGAGGAAGTGTGGTGAATATAATGTTGAATCTTGGTCTATACTATGAGAATATCATCGCAAGAAGGCTTATGAAAAAAAGGTTGCAAGGAAGTAGGAAGATGTAATATGAAGTGAGGCAAGAGATCAAAAGTCTTAATATTTAGGTTACTCTCATTGGACTAGTCATCATCAGAATCTAAGAGGTTAGGATGAATGTTCCCAATGAGTTTAGGATGCCTATTGTAACCTTAGGTTGAATTAATAATAAATTTAAGACATTAAGACTTACAAAATGGAACATTGGGCAAAGGTTCAAGAGTAAGAATATTGAAGACACCATGGTCTTGGAATTATTTGAAATTCTAAGGGTTAGTGTCACCTTGAATCCTATAAATGGATCCATTATGAGGGAATTTAATGCATTAGTAAGTAAAAGAAATAATAGCTCTCATATGATGAGTCTATGGCCTACCAATCAAGTTGTTATAAGAAAGGGGAAAGTTAAATATCATCACCTTCAAGTGAACAGTGATATGTGGGATAGTAATGGGAAGCCACACACAACCTAGATGAGGCATTTTCCTCCTATCATATCCTTGGTAGGTGTTGCATGTAGACTTGAGATTACATTCTAAATATCCAATAATCTTAATGAAGTTAAGAGAGGTAACACAGGTGCTATAACCCTCATCAATCAATGCATGCTTAACTTAGATATCACCTATTTGAACACTAATGAGCAAGGGAGGATCATCTATAAGAAGTAGAATCTCATCAATAATCATAGAAGCTAAAGGAAATTTTAAGGAAAGAGAAGTGTCTATAGTTTCATCAATATTTATAGACATCTCTTCATATTATTTTAATATACTATCCTTGAATCCATATAAGGTTGCCTCCCATCCTACTAGGGTAGGAGGAGGGACATTCATCTCAAATAATAGTTTCATAATATGGTTTATATGACATGGACAAGTCCTCATAAGCTCAAGGAATTGAATCTAGGATGGGAGATTAGTGAGTTCATTGATGGGATCCCACTCATTATAACCCATAAGAAGGTTGTTATAAATAGGTGCATAGTGGTTAAGAAGGTCCTTGTAAGGAGGATCTGAAGTGCATTGTAATTTATGTTCATAAGAAGAAAAAAAATTAGAATAATTTTTAAAATCATGTTGTGATGATGTAGTTGGTTCAAGTTTATTTTGAGAATTGGTAGAAGAATAATTAGTATAAATTTTATTATCATTAGTGTTAGAAGATGATAGAAAAGTGGTAGAAATGTAAAAGGAAGCATTATCCAATGGAGAATCAGAAATTAGGTCATCAAATGTAAGAAGGTCATCTTGCCCCAACTCATTTAAATAAGTTGGAGAAGATTCTTGGATAACACGATATGTTCTAGATGGAGTGTAGATAGGTTGGGAATAAATAAAATCAACCACCCTTTGCATATTATTCATGTTAACCACATTTTCTTTAGAAGTTGGTTCAATAAAAATTTATACATTATTTTTGGAAGGGGTGGCTTGGTCTTGATTATCTTGGATAGGTTTATGATTAAGAAGAGAGTCTTTATAGATAGCCAAATGAGCATTAGCTTGGTTTAAGGATCAAGTTTTATCATGTTTTAGATTAAGGTAAAAATAGGTTTTGAAGGGGCCCTGAAACCCTTTACATCAGAAAAGAGATAAACCTTAAGCACACCCAAGATACAAAATAGCCTAGAACCTGCATAAGCAAGACCAGATTAACCAAGAATCTGAAAACAACTTTCAAGAGCTAGACAAATGATGAATATTTTTTTACAAGACCGAAGTTTCATGTCTAGAGGGGGTACCAAAGGCTTAGACTTCTTCCTCTTAACAGCTGTCCAACCATCCTCTACCTTAGCTGCCTCAGCAACCCAATCCTCAGAAGGCCATGATCCATGAAGTCCAGGGGACATCGATGCCTCAACAAAATCCTTATGAGAACCAGCCAACATTTGGCTCCTAGGAGAATCCTTCAAAATAGGTGGAGGAACCACCACCTCCTCAGTAATCGGTTCAAAGAGATCACAAAATCCAATTTCCACTGAACCTTCAATAGGATCTATCTCCAGTAGAGTCTCCTGATCCATTGATTCAGAATGGATACTCTTTTCATTCTCATTCTTTGAATCAGTCGAAACTTCCTTGGGTTGTTTAGAAAAATAATGATCATGATCAGCTTCAGACCACCAAGAAGGTGATCTTCTAGATTTGGATTTCCCTACAGTACACCAGGCTGCAACATGCCCCGTCAGGTGACACTTTTTGCATCAAAAAGGTATACCTTCAAAATCTAACATTTGCATCCAAGAACCCCTGGGGGAGTCCAGACAAATCGCTTTGGGAAGGCCCTTTGAAACATCCACCTCAACCATAACGCGAGCACAGGTCGAGCGGTAAAACCTCTTAGTTTCATCATCCTCAAATAAAAACTCCCCTATAGCATTTCCAATGGTTTTAAACACCGATTCATGCCATAAATGCATTGGTAAATTAGGGAGCCGAACCCAGACATGGATTTTATTGAAGGTTTTTGTGATAGGATTGAAATCTATATGCCACTGTTTGGCGAAAAGAGGGTATTTACCCTGCCATAAAAATTTTTTGTTGGACAAAATAGTCTTCCTGTCCTCAGAGTTATGGAATAAGGCTATAAAAAAACCTTTACCACATGGGTAAATTTCAACATTTCCATCCATCAATGGCAGCCAGGTCTTGGAGATCCAACCATGTAAATCTGCAAGAGATGGCCAGAAGTTGAGTTTTATCATGTTATTTATAATCCTTAAAAACAATTTCATAATATTGTTGACACTTTCAAATAATATAATTGTAATTAAAATTAAGACCAAAAATAAAGTCCATAACTAAATTATGAAGTTGTCTACATGTCTCATGATAATGACCTCAACTAGCATGAAACCAACAAAACTTGTTGGGATCATACTAGGATTTCATAGGATGGGTAGGGTCAAGATCTCATGGAAGAGGCCTAGGTAAATGCTTAAGAAATATGGCTAAGGGTAGAGGCTTATGAACATTAATATTATTTGGTGAAGATAAGTGAGGATTCATATAATTTTGAGAAGGGGGAATTGGTTTCAATGAAGGGGTAGGAATGATAACTTAAACATTGTGAATGGTGTCATAAGAATTTATAACACCATCATTGGTAACATTACAATTTTTATTCTTAAGTAAGAGATGAGGACCTATAAAAGGTTGGGGTGGATTGAATTTATATATAAGGAAATATTTTCATTTATCTTGGTCAATAGCCTCCTCCAATGTACATTGAGAGAGAGTGTGGACCTGATATTGAAGTTTAGGAAAAAGGGAATTGGTAAAGAGATGGAAAATATTATCATCAGCCATGTTATGTTCACATTTGTTTGAAAAAGTTTTCCACCTTTTAAAAAAAGCTTGAGTGATTTCATTTTCAAGTTGTTTGTACTTTATGAATTATGCCATAGTGTTTTTGAGAATATCACTAGTTTGTAATTATTGAACTAAAGCATTCACTAAATATTCCAAACCAATAATGGAATGAGTTCTATGTTGGTTGTACCAATCCAAGGCATCACCTGTGAGAGTTTTGGCTAAGAGTTTGGTAGTGTCAAAGGTGTTAAATTTGACCCAATCCTTATAAATATTTCCAAATGTTTTAAGATGAAGGCTGGGATCAGTTGATCTATTATAAGAAATTATAGGTGTGATACCTCCTATATGAATATTAGTAATTTGAGTAGTGAGAGGCTCATTTTGGATATGATGAATGGTCTTTTTTACCAAAGAAGGTTGAGGAATGAGATTTCCTTGATAATATAGAAGAGGAGGGGGAACATTTTGGTTATGTGTACCCAAAGCCATTGGTTGAAGATGAAGAAGGTGGTTTTGCATTCTCATTATTTGATTTGTGTTATGAGCTTGAAAGGTATTCATTTGATTGAGTGTTTGTAACAATAATTAATATGTTTAATATGTTTAATCCATTGGTCCATTGAGTGTATAGTAGATTTGGTACCACTATTGGTGTTGATATGAGTTTGAGAGGAACTATGAGAATGTGAGGCACTAGTAGTAAAATTTGCTTATGTAGCAAAAAATGGACCAATGAATGGTTGAGAAGAAGAAGCACTAGTAGCATGATTACCTTGGGTAGTAAATGATGCACTAGTGGAAGGATTAAGGATAGTCAATCTTATGAGAGGCCCACTAGATGTAGAACCTGCCATGTTAGTAGATATACTAGTCATGGAAGTGTTGGAAATATTGTCATTGATGGCAAAGGTATACAATTATTGGTGATAAAGGCCCTAAAACATTTAATGGTGTTTTTAATGTTCATATCCTGGCTAATGTGTGATAATATTTATTTAATATTAACAAATATATTTTTAGTTGTATCAAGTCAAAAGAGGGCCCATGGAGAAGTCAAAGAGTCATGGAGAAAAGAAAAAAGAGAATGGGATGCATTTTCCCTTGAAGAGTCATCTTGAGGAATTCCAAGAGTCACAAAGTGAAGACAAAAGAGGAAGGGAACAATTTCTCATGAAGGGACACTTCTAGGAATACACAAAAGTCACCAAGATAAAGAAAAAAGGGGAAAGGACACATTTTCTCATAAAGGGTCACTATGTGAGTTTTCAAATGAAAGGATATAAATGGTCATGAAGGTTTGGCACCATTTTTTATGAGGATTGAAGGGACAAAAAGGGTGAATGCCAAAGGTCATTTGGAAAGCTATAAATAAAGGCTTGAGAAGCCATTTGCAATATGTAAGAGAGTTCATGATTTATATTTGTTTTGTATAAGAAAAGAGGAGAGAATAAAAAGAGATATTGTAGATTTATATCATTTATTAAGTAAGAAAAATTGAGAGATAGTTGTGTTTTATACACAAGATGGGTTGGTTCTCCTATAAGTTAGTGCTCACAAATATTTGCAAGGGGTTCATGCTCCTATGGGTTGGTTCTCACAAATAGTTGTTGTGTTGGTACTTGGTAAAGGGGTTGGTGCTCCTGCAAGTTGGTTCTTGAAAACTTTATAATTTGAGTTGGTGCTCTTTCATATACTTGATATTTTTCTTTATGGTTTTTCCCATTTTGGTTTTCCACATAAAAATTTGGCATCTCTCTCTCTCTCTCTCTCTCTCTCTCTCTCTCTCTCTCTCTCTCTCTCTCTCTCTCTCTCTCTCTCTCTCTCTCTCTCTCTCTCTCTCTCTCTCTCTCTCTCTCTCTCTCTCTCTCTCTCTCTCTCTCTCTCATGTGGTACATGTTGCTTTCAATTTTATTGCATATGTTGAATGAATGGTTAAGTGTAATTTGATTAATTAAAATATTTATAAGATATATGATATATTGATTCACCCCCCCCTCTCAGTATATCCCATGCTTAATTATTGGTATCAGATCAGGTTCCTTTTGAAAAAGTTTTACAACTTGAAGGTAGATCGGAGAAAGCATAATAGCTGGATCACATGAAAGTTTTTCTACAAATAAGACACTTTTGTTTGATGGGACAAATTATTATTTTTGGAGCATAAGGATGAGGACTTATTTGATGGACCTTGGATTCAAAATTTGACAAGAAATGGTGGAGGAATATGAAGAGCCACAGACACTTGTAACTACTCTAATGAAAAAGAAGGCAAGTAAAAATAATGCTAAAAATTTAACTGTTATTTTATGTGGTTTATATGAATAAGAATTAGTTAAATTTATGCAATGTAAATCTACTCATGAAACTTGGGTAAAGCTTAAGAATATTTACAAAGGTGATGGAAAGGTTTAGCAAGCTGAGCTTCAAACTTTTAGAATACAGTTTGAGAGTCTGAAGATGGAAGAGAAATAAAATTTGGTGAGTTATCTTTTGTGGGTTGATCAATTAGTTAATCAAATTCAAAGTCTTGGAAAAAAGTTAGAAGAATCAATCATGGTAAATTTTTTTGAGATCTCTACCATTGAGATATGATATAAATTTTTTGGCAATTGAAGAGATGAATAATTTAGCCAAGCAAAAGATGGATGAGCTACATGGTATTCTTACGGTATATGAGATGCAGACTGAACAAGAGAAACCCTCAAAGAGATAATCTACTTTCAAGACATCAAAGATAGAGAAGGTTAAGACTCAAGAATCAAGTGACAAATCTAGTGATGATTAAAATGACAATGGATCTCTATTCATCTACAAGATGAAAAAAGGTACAAGTAAATATCAAGGAAAATTACCTTCTAAATTTTTTAATTATGGAAAGATTGAAATTTTTTTAGCTAAGTGCCTAGATAAGGGTAATGGTGATAATGAATAAGGAAAGTATACATACAAGAAGAATTTTAAAGGAAAATTCAAGAACGGATTCAAAAATAAGAGTTTATATTCTAAAGATCTTAGCTCAGTCGAAGATAGTGGAGTTAGTATTTCAAAAGAAGAAGAGATTCTATTCATGGCCATACATGAAGATGCCTCTACAATAAAAATTATAGATGATCAAGAAGAAATATAAGATGAATTTGAAGTGAATCTGGAAGGAAAACTCATTTGTGCCTTAGAATAATTTAAAGTTCTTAAGAAGAAGAATTGAAGATTGAAGCTCCAGATCAAGAAAAATGAAAAGGAGTCAAAGGAAACAATTAAAGATCTACAAGCACACTTTGAAAAAGCCAAGAATAATGAAAAATATCTAATGGAATAGTTTTAAAAATTAAGTGAAGAATGTGAAAGGTATGTTATTGAAATTGCTTCTTTAAAAGCAGATCTTGAGAAAACAAATAAAGCAATCATTGATAAAGCAACCAATAATTAAAATTTTGAGAAAAGCATTTATATATTGAATAAGATATTAGAAATCCAAAAATAAATATTAGATAAGATAGGTATTAGTTTTGAAAATAAAAAGAGCTATGTTGAAGCCTTATAAAAGAGAAAAAAAGGAAGAAGTTAAGAATACATAGGACATCTCAAATAATGAAGGTTGGAAGGAACAAAGCTACAAAAGGAAATCAATTTAGAGATACACAAATAAGTTATATTTTTATAGTTACTATATTTATTTTAATGGATATGGTCATAAAAAAATAAAATGTCATAAAAGGGCTAACAATTTTAGAAATAAAGAGAAAGAAACTTATGCAAAGATAAGCAAAAGCCACAACTATTTTGCTCCTCTATCAGGCTTTAATGAAGAGGCCATAATATGTTAAAAGTGAAAAAACTTTGGAGACATATCCTAATACTGTAGAAGTGTGTTTGAGTTAGTCAAGAAGGAACAAAGTTTCAAGGCTCCATTCATCAAGAAGAAAGTTCAAACAGGGTCATGGCAAAAAAAATAACCTAAAAATTCTATGTTGATATAAACAACTTTGCATGCAAGAAATGAAAAAAATACATGGTTCATTGATAGTGTATGTTTGATACATATGACATGAGAAAATATTTAGTTCATAACCTTTAATAAGATCAATGGTGACACAATAAATTTTGAGATAATACTACTACCAGAATTGTCGAAAAAGGTACACTAAGTTTGGATAATGGTAGAACTAAAATTGAAAATGTTTTGTATGTAGGTCTTAAGAATAATATTTTGAGTGCAAGTCAAATGTGTGATTAGGGGAACACACTAAAGTCTTATGTATAAGGTTATAAAATTAGGAGAAAATATTTAGATGTGTTGGTTGCAGATGCTCAGAGAATAGGCAATAATTTGTATATGTTATTAGACATCAAAGTTTAAAGATGTTGTTTGAGTCAAATTGAATAAAGTTGGCTATGGCACAGGAGAATGGGACACATAAATTTTAACAATATTATCAACATAAGTAAGAAACAAATAGTCAAAAATATTCCAAATATTATAAAGCCATCCAACATGCTTTGTGAACCTTGTCAGCATGGGAAGTAGTCCAGAAGGTGGTTCAAAACAAAAGAATACTCGACCACTCAGATGTTAGAGCTTGTTCACACTGATTTGTGTGGACCTATGAGAATTAAAAGTACTCAAGGTGATAAATATTTCATGTTTCTTATTGATGATTTTTTACATATGACTTGGGTAATGAATTTAAATAAAAAAATCAGAAGCTTTCAGACATTTCAAAGCATTCAAAGCATTAGTTGAGAATAAAACTAGTTTAAATATTAAGTGCCTAAGATTAGATTGAGGAGGAGAACTCATGTTAGATCATTTTTTTGATTATTTCAAAGACCATGGGATAAACAGACATTATTCATCAGCCAAAACTCCATAGCAAAGTGGAGTAGTTGAATGGAGAAACATAACAGTTCAAGAGATGGTGCGGATAATGCTAAATGAATCCAAGATACTAGATAAATATTGGAGAGAGGTAGTTGGTATTTTAATGCATATCCAAAATAGATAATTATTGAGATTAAATAGTGATAAGACTCCTTATGATCTATGGAAAGACAAACCAACTATAGTTGATTATTTTAGAGTTTTTGGTAGTAGATGCCTCATAAAGAGAACCAATGAAAACTAGGTAAGTTTGAATCTAGGGTAGATGAAGGTATATTTCTTGGTTATTCTTAAGAAATTAAAGCTTATAAATTTTATAAGAAAATAACCTATAAAATAGTTAAAAGTGCAAGTGTCAGGATAAAATAAGATGGAGCATAAATAATTAGTGATCTAATAGACATTTATGAAATCATTGAAGAGGAAGATTTTGAATAATTAGATGAAGATGAAAAGAAGGAGAAAAAGGACACCAAAACCCCATCCAAATATGTCTATATAAATAATAATGAAAGTGACATCATTGAAGACATAAATTAAGGAGTTCGCACTAGAAGAATAATGGTAAGTGAATCTGAGCAAGTTATTTTCTCTTAATTATCTAAAATTTAGCCTAGAAAATTTTCAAAAGCTAGACATGATAAGCATTGGGTTAAGGTAATGGATAAAGAATTAAATTAGATAGAAAGTAATGATACTTGATAATTAGTGCTTATACTAAAATATCACAATGTTATAGGAATAAAATGGGTATATAGAAATAAGTTGAATGAAGATGGTGAAGTTACCATAAATAAAGCAAGGTTAGTATGTAAAGGATATGCTTAGATTGAGAGTTTAGATTTTTTAAAAACTTTTGCACCAATGGTAAGGATAGAGGCTATTGGAATGTTTCTTGCATATGCAGTGTTTAAATTTTTCAAAGTGTTTTAGATGGATGTCAAGTCTACTTTTCTGAATAGGAATCTAGAAGAGAAGGTCTACATTGAGCAACTAGAGGGATTTCTTATCTCAAATGATAGTATCCATGTATGCAAATTGAAGAAAGAACTATATGGATTGAAAAAAGCTCCCAGATCTTGGTATGAAAGAATCGATAAATACTTTTAGGATCAAGGTTTCAAGAGGAGATTTGTTGACAATAATCTCTACATCAAAATAGAAGGTGAGCATTAGTTGATTGTTGTGGTATATGTTGATGACATAATATTTGGAGATAACATTGAAAAGGCGATAAAATAATTTTTTGACAATATGAAAAAATAATTTGAGATGTCTATGCTTGGAGAATTGTTATTTTTCTTAGGGTTACAAATTTTTTAGTTAGATAAAGGAATTTTCATATCTTAAAGTAAATATGCCAAAGAAACATTGAAAAAGTTTAGTTTTAAGGATTGTGCACCAATTGGTACACTGATGGGTATAAGGAACAAGGTGAGTAAGAATGAACATTCACCCATTATAGATCAATCTTTATATATATCTATGATTGGTAGTCTTTCATATTTGACAACATCGAGGCTAGACATTATGCATGTAGTAGGCATGGTTGCAAGATATCAAGAAACCCCAAAAGAGAGTCATGTTTAGTTGGTGAAGAGAATATTTACATATATCATGGGGACATTGGATTATGAATTATGGTATCCTATAGATAGATATTTCACTTTGGTTGCTTATATAGATTTAGATTGGGTAAGTTGTTTGGATGATAGAAAGAGTACAATTGGAAGATATTTCTTTCTAAGTGATAGCTTAGTATCATGGCTAAACAAGAAGTAGAACTTGGTATCACTTTCTACAGTTGAAGTAGAAAATATTGCATTAGTATTGTGTTATACTCAAGTGATTTAGATGAAGCAAATTTTGGAATATATCAAGGTAAAATATGATGAACTTATTTCTATTTTTTGTGACAACACAAGTGCTATTAATATTTCAAAATATCCATCAATGCATTTAAGAACAAAACATATTCCCTTCAAATATCAATTTTTGAGAGATTAGGTTGTAGATCATCAGGTTAAGATGGAATATATTAGTACTAAAAAATAAATTATAGATATTTTCACAAAATCACTACCAAAAGACATATTTGAGTATCTACAGGTGAAGTTGGGAGTTATTTCTTTTACTTCCTACAATTGAAGATCAGCATCAGTTTAGGGGGAACTAAGTGTTATCTCCAAGATAGGCCCTTTGCCATTGATGTCAAAGTGGGAG
Organism: Torreya grandis; assembly: GCA_037957365.1. Classification (NCBI taxonomy): domain Eukaryota; kingdom Viridiplantae; phylum Streptophyta; class Pinopsida; order Cupressales; family Taxaceae; genus Torreya; species Torreya grandis. The sequence continues at coordinate 254,561 of JARHVA010008427.1, forward strand.
AAGCAAAAAAAAAAAGGACAAGTACAAGAATAGGTATAGGTAATAGGTATAGGATGATAGAGTAAGGGGAAATTACTATATGTTTTTTAGTTTGGCTATATATGCAGGTTAGCATATGCAATATAGGTTTCAAGATGTGGCAGTTTTTGTTTGAGGTTTCAATCAATGATAAAGGGGAAGATTATTGTAAATATTGTCATTAATGTCAAAGTTCTAACATTATTGATGATAAATCCCTATAGCATTTAATGGTGTTTTTAATGTTCATATCTTGGCTAATTTGTGCTAATATTTATTTAATATTGACGAATATATTTTTGGTTGCATAAAGTCAAAAAAGGGCCCATGTAGAAGTCAAAGAGTCATGGGGTAAAGAAAAAAGAGGAATGGGATGAATTTTCCCATGAAGAGTCATCTTGAGGAATTCCAAGAGTCACCAAGTGAAGATAAAAGAGGAAGGGCATAATTTCTCATGAAGGGACACTTTGAGGAATACGAAAAGTCGCCAAGATAAAGACAAAAGGGGAAAGGATGAATTTTATAATGAAAGGTCACCATGTGACTTTTCAAATGAAAGGATACGAAGGGTCATGCAAGTTTGGCACCATTTTCTATGAGGATTGAAGGGACCCAAAGGGTGAATTCCAAAGGTCATTTGGAAAGCTAGAAATAAAGGCTTGGAAAGCCATTTGTAATATACAAGAGAATGCATGGTTTGTATTTATTTTATATATGAAAAGGGGAGAGAATAGAAAGAGATATTGTAGAGTTATAAATTTTTTTGAGTAAGCAACAATGAGACATAGTTGTGTTTTATACATAAGAGGGGTTGGTGCTCCTATGGGTTGGTGCTCACAAATCTTTGCAAGGGGTTGGTGCTCCTATGGGTTGGTGCTCAAAAATAGTTATTGTGTTGGTGCGTGACAAATGGGTTGGTGATATCGCAATTTGGTGCTCATAAACTATGTAGATTGACTTGGTGTTCTTTCATATACTTGAGATTATTCTCCCTAGTTTTTTCCATTTTGTGTTTCCACGTAAAAATATAGTCTATCTCTCTCTTGTGTGGTACTTATTTCTTTCAATTTTATTGCATATATTGAATTAATGGTTAAGTGGAATTTGATTAAGTAAAAGATTTATAAGACATATTGTATACTGAATCACCCCCCTCTCAGTATATCCCATGCTTAATAAGAGGTGGAAGAAATTAGAAAAGAAGAGGTCATGGTATGCAAGGGGTCAATATCAAAGGAAGAGGATGAAAATCAAAGAAATTAGTACACCTAAATCCATTTGATAATGTAGGAGTAGGTGAATGAGGATTTGTAACTTGACCACTAATCATAAGATTGTCAATAGTAGAGGGATCTTTTCTTCGATGTTGAGGAAATTCATAGATAAATAAGAGCATTTCAGGGGTATACTCTAATTTGGGTTGGTATTCTAATTAAAATAGAGGATTATGCTATGAAGAGGTATTATGAGGAGTCCCATAGTTCATTATTCAAGTGGAAATATCAACATTACTAAAATCTAAGAGAGGATGCCTACTCTATCTATGAGAGACCCTATGAGGGTTGGTAAGATTCATCATATCTATTGACTACAACTTAATATTGTCATCAATAAAAAAGTCTATGATGAAGGGAAAGAAAGAAAGATGAGAAAGCAAAGAAATAAGAAATGAAAAAAATAGTATAGGGTTGACTAGGTCGACCTAGTTAAAAAATAGGGTTTGTAAATAATATAGGGTCAACTGGGTCGATCTAGTATATTAAATAGATATTGGAAAAAGAGGAAACATGGTCTGTAGATAGTAAAATTTTGACTAGGTTGATCCATTATAGTGAATAGAGGCAAAAAAATAGTACATGGTCAACTGGGTTGATCCAATATAGTAGATAGGGGAAATTAAGAAGCCTATAATAGGTTATGAACTAAAACAAGATAAATTTTGCAAGAAATTTGAAAATAAATAGTGGAAAGGAAATAAATAGTCAATTGTATTAATGTTGGCCAATATAATTAAAGCACATAACACAAAATATTACACCAACACTAGCTAATGCAATTTTTTACAATACAAAATATAATTGAGCAAAGAACAAGCAATCAACTTGAAAAGTAAAGAGCTAACTAATTGGTCAACTTGAATGTTTATTAGATTATTAAGATATGTTTTTAAATATGATGGGATGTTGGTTGTAATCAAGGAACTAAAAAAACAATCTAAGGATGGTTTAAGGTACTTTGGGGTGAAAGGGATCTATAGTGGCAATGATATAGACTTGATATTGGAGCTTAATCCATCACTTCACACACTAAAATTATAAGGTTGTTGGGTGATTAGATAGAGTATACCATTAACCATGCTTTGTACTTGCTTATATATATTCATATTGGGTGAGTTGCTTGGATGATAGAAAGAGTACAATTGGAAGATATTTCTTCCTAAGTGATAGCTTAGTATCATGGCTAAGCAAGAAGTAGAACTCGGTATCACTTGCTATATTTAAAGTAGAAAATATTGCATTAGTATTATGTTAGACTCAAGTGATTTGGATGAAGAAAATTTTGGAATATATCAAGGTAAAATATGATGAACCTATTTCTATTTTTTGTGACAACACAAGTGCTATTAATATTTGAAAAAATCTAGTGATGCATTTAAGAACAAAACATATTCCCATCAGATATCAATTTTTGAGAGAGCAGGTTGCAGATCATTAAGTTAATATGGAATATATTAGTAATATAGAATAAATTATAGATATTTTCACAAAATCACTACTAAAAGACATATTTGAGTATCTACAGGTGAAGTTGGGAGTAATTTCTTTTACTTCATGGCATTGAAGATCAACATCAATTTAGGGGGAAATAAGTGTTATCTCCAAGATAGGCCCTTTGCCATTGATGTCAAAAGGGGAGAAGTAAAAAAATACTTACAAGTACAATAATAGGTATATGTAATAGGGATAGGATGATAAAGTAAGGGGAAGTTACTATATGTTTTTTAGTTTGGCTATATAGGCAGGTTGGCATGTGCAATATAGGTTTCAAGATGTGGTAGTTTTAGTTTGAGGTTACCAACAATGATAAAGGGGAAGATTATTGTAAATATTTTCATTGATGTCAAAGTTATAACATTATTGAGGATAAAGGCCCTATAGCATTTAATGGTGTTTTTAATGTTCATATCTTGGCTAATTTGTGCTAATATTTATTTAATATTAATGAATATATTTTTGGTTTCATAAAGTCAAAAGAGGGCCCACGTAGAAGTCAAAGAGTCATGGGGTAAAGACAAAAGAGGAATGGATGCATTTTCCCATGAAGAGTCATCTTGAGGAATTCCGAGAGTCACCAAGTGAAGACAAAAGAGGAAGGGCATAATTTCTCATGAAGGGACACTTTGAGGAATATGAAAAGTCATGAGGGTAAAGCCAAAAGGGGAAATGATGCATTTTCTCATGAAAGGTCACCATGTGAATTTTCAAATGAAAGGATACGAAGGGTCATTTAAGTTTGGCACCATTTTCCATGAGGATTGAAGGGACCCAAAGGGTGAATTCCAAAGGTCATTGGAAAGCTAGAAATAAAGGCTTGGGAAGCCATTTGTAATATATAAGAGAATGCATGGTTTGTATTTATTTTATATAAGAAAAGAGGAGAAAATAGAAAGAGATATTTTAGAGTTCTAACATTTGTTGAGTAAGCAACATTGAGACATAGTTGTGTTTTATACATAAGAGGGGTTGGTGCTCACAAATCTTTGTAAGGGGTTGGTGCTCTTATGGGTTGGTGCTCAACAAAGGGGTTGGTGATCTTGCAAGTTGATGCTTATAAACTTTGTAGTTTGAGTTGGTGTTCTTTCATATACTTGAGATTATTCTCCTTGGTTTTTTCTATTTTGGGTTTCCACGTAAAAATTTAGTGTATATCTCTCTCTTGTGTGGTGACTATTGCTTTAAATTTTATTGCATATCTTGAATGAATGGTTAAGTGGAATTTGATTAAGTAAAATATTTATAAAACATATTGTATATTGAATCACCCCCCCTCTCAGTATATCCCATGCTTAATAAGAGGTGGAAGAAGTTAGAGAAGAAGAGGTCATGGTATGAAAGGGGTCAATATCGAAGGAAGAGGATGAAAATCAAAGAAAGTGGTACACCTGAATCCATTTGATAATGTAGGAGTAGGTGAATGAGGATTTGAAACTTGACCACTAATCATAAGATTATCAATAGTAGAAGGATCTTTTCTTCGATGTTGAGGAAATTCATAGATAAATAGGAGCATTTCAGGGGTATACTCTAATTTGGGTTGGTCTTCTAATGAAAATAGAGGATTATGATATGAAGAGGTATTATGAGGGGTCCCATAGTTCATTATTCAAGTGGAAATATCAACATTACTAAAATCTAAGAGTGGAGGCCTACTCTATCTATGAGAGACCCTATGAGGGTTGGTAAGATTCATCATATCTATTGACTAAAACTCAATATTGTCATCAATCATAAAGTATATGATGAAGGGAAAGAAAGAAATATGACAAAGCAATAAAATAAGAAATGAAAAAAATAGTATAGGGTTGACTAGGTCGACCTAGTTAAAAAATAGGGTTTGCAAATAATATAGGGTCAACTGGGTCGATCTAGTATATTAAATAGATATTAGAAAAAAAGGAAACATGGTCTATAGATAGTAAAATTTTGACTAGGTTGATCCAGTATAGTGAACAGAGGACAAAAAATAGTACATGGTCGACTGGGTTGATCCAATACAGTAGATTGGGAAAATTAAATAGCCTATAATAGGTTATGAACTAAAATAAGATAAATTTTGCAAGAAATTTAAAAATAAATAGTTGAAAGGAAACAAAAAGTCAATTGTATTAATGTTGGCCAATATAATTGAAACACATAACATAAAATCTTGCACCAACACCAGCTAATGCAATTTTTTACAATACAAAATATAATTGAGCAAAGAACAAGCAATCAGCTTGAAAAGTAAAGAGCTAATTAATTGGTCAAGTTGAATGTTTATTAGTTTATTAAGATATATTTTTAAATGTGATGGGAAGTTGGTTGTAATCAAGGAACTAAAACAACAATCTAAGGATGGTTTTAGGTAGTTTGCGGTGAAAGGGATCTATAGTGGCAATGATATAGACTTGATATTGGAGCTTACCCCATCACTTCACACACTAAAATGATAAGGGTGTCATGTGATTAGCTAGAATATAGCATTAACCATGATTTATACTTGCTGATATAGATTTAGATTGTGTAATTTGTTTGGATGATAGAAAGAGTACAATTGGAAGAGATTTCTTCCTAAGTGATAGCTTAGTATCATGGCTATGCACGAAGTAGAACTCAGTATTACTTTCTATAATTGAAGTAGAAAGTATTGAATTAGTATTGTGTTATACTCAAGTGATTTGGGTGAAGAAAATTTTGGAATATATCAAGGTAAAATATGATGAACATATTTCTATTTTTTATGACAACACAAGTGCTATTAATATTTTAAAAAATCCAGAGATGCATTTAAGAACAAAACATATTCCCATCAGATATAAATTTTTGAGAGAGAAGGTTGTAGATCATCAGGTTAAGATGGAATATATTAGTACTATAGAATAAATTATAGATATTTTCTCAAAATCACTACCAAAAGACATATTTGAGTATCTACAGATGAAATTGGGAGTAATTTTTCTTACTTCCTACCATTAAAAATCAGCATCAGTTTAGGGGGAACTAATTGTTATCTCCAAGATAGGCCCTTTGCCATTGATTTCAAAGGGGGAGAAGTAGAAAAATAGGTACAGGTACAAGAATAGGTATAGGTAATAGGTATGGGATGATACAATAAGGGGAAGTTACTATTTGTTATTTAGTTTGGCTATATATGTAGGTTGGCATGTGGAATATAGGTTTTAAGATGTGGCATTTTTAGTTTGAGGTTGCCATCAACGATAAAAGGGAAGATTATTGTAAATATTATCATTGATGTAAAAGTTCTAACATTATTGATGATAAATGCCCTATAATATTTAATTTTATTTTTAATGTTCATATCTTGGCTAATTTGTGCTAATATTTATTTAATATTAACGAATATATTTTTGGTTGTATAAAGTCAAAAGAGGGCCCATGGAGAAGTCAAAGAGTCATGGGGTAAAGAAAAAAGAGAAATGGGATTCATTTTACCATGAAGAGTCATCTTGAGGAATTGAAAGAGTCACCAAGTGAAGAGAAAAGAGGAAGGGCATAATTTCTCATGAAGGAACACTTTGAGGAATACAAAAAGTCACCAAGATAAAGACAAAAGACGAAAGGATGCATTTTCTCATGAAAGGTCACCATGTGACTTTTCAAATGAAAGGATATGAAGGGTCATGCAAGTTTGGCACCATTTTTCATGAGGATTGTAGGGACCCAAAGGGTGAATTCCAAAGGTCATTTGGAGAGCTAGAAATAAAGGCTTGAGAAGCCATTTGTAATATATGAGAAAATGCATGGTTTATATTTATTTTATATAAGAAACGAGGAGAGAATAGAATGATATATTTTAGAGTTCTAACATTTATTGAGTAATCAATATTGAGACATAGTTGTGTTTTATACGTAAGAGGGGTTGGTGCTCTTATGGGTTGGTGCTCACAAATCTTTACAAGGGGTTGGTGCTCCTGTGGGTTGGTGTTCAAAAATAGTTATTGTGTTGGTGCTCAAAAAAGGGGTTGGTGCTCTTGTAAGTTGGTGCTTATAAAATTTGTAGTTTGAGTTGGCGTTATTTCATATACTTGAGATTATTCTCCCTATTTTTTTCCATTTTGGGTATCTGCATAATAATCTAGTGTATCTCTCTCTTGTGTGGTGCATATTGATTTCAATTTTATTGCATATCTTGAATGAATGGTTAAGTGGAATTTCATTAATTAAAATATTTATAAGACATTGTATACTAAATCACACCCCCTATCAGTATATCTTGTGCTTAACAAGAGGTGGAAGAAGTTAGAGCAGAAGAGGTCATGGTATGAAAGGGGTCAATATTGAAGGAAGAGGATGAGAATCAAAGAAAGTGGTACACCCAAATCCATTTGATAATGTAGGAGTAGGTGAATGAGGCTTTTTAACTTGACCACTAATCATAAGATTGTCAATAGTAGAAGGATATTTTCTTTGATGTTGAAGAAATTCATAGATAAATAAGAGCATTTCAAGGGTATACTCTAATTTGGGTTGGTCTTCTAATGAAAATAGAGGATTATGCTATGAAGAAGTATTATGAGGGGTGCCATAGTTTATTATTCAAGTGGAAATATCAACATTACTAAAATCTAAGAGAGGAGGCCTACTCTATCTATGAGATACCCTATGAGGGTTGGTAAGATTCATCATATCTATTGACTAAAACTCAATATTGTCATTAATCATAAACTCTATGATGAAGGGAAAGAAAAAAAGATGAGAAAGCAAGGAAATAAGAAATGACAAATAGTATAGGGTTGACTAGGTTGACCTAGTTAAAAAATAGGGTCTGCAAATAATAGAGGGTCAACTCAGTCAATCTAGTACATTAAATAGATATTGGAAAAAGAGTAAACATGGTCTGTAGATAGTAAAATTTTGACTAGGTTGATCCAGTATAGTGAACAGAGGCCAAAAAATAGTACATGGTCGATTGGGTTGATCTAGTACAGTAGATAGGGAAAATTAAGAAGCCTATAATAGGTTATGAACTAAAACAAGATAAATTTTGCAATAAATTTGAAAAGAAATAGTGGAAAGGAAAACAAAAAGTCAAATAGATTAATGTTGGCCAATCTAATTGAAGCACATAAAATAAAATATTACACCAACACTAGATAATCTAATTTCTTACAATACAAAATATAATTGAGCAAAGAAAAATTAATCAACTTTAAAAGTAAAGATCTAACTAATTGGTCAACTTGAATGTTTATTAGATTATTAAGATATGTTTTAAAATGTGATGGGAAGTTGGTTGTAATCAAGGAACTAAAACAACAATCTAAGGATGGTTTTAGGTAGTTTGGGTTGAAAGGGATCTATAGTGGCAATGATATAGACTTGATATTGGAGCTTACCCCATCACTTCACACACTAAAATTATAAGGGTGTCAGGTGATTAGCTAAAATATACCATTAACCATGATTTATACTTGCTTATATAGATTCAGACTGGGTAAGTTTCTTGGATGATAGAAAGAGTACAATTGAAAAATATTTCTTCCTAAGTGATAGCTCAGTATCATGGCTAAGCAAGAAGTAGAACTCGGTATCACTTTCTACAGTTGAAGTAGAAAATATTGCATTATTATTGTGTTGTACTCAATTGATTTGGATGAAGTAAATTTTGGAATATATCAAGGTAAAATATGATGAACATATTTGTATTTTTTGTGACAACACAAGTGCTATTAATATTTCAAAAAATCCAGCGATGCATTTAAGGACAAAACATATTCCCATTAGATATCAATTTTTGAGAGAGCAGGTTGTAGATCATCAGGTTAAGATGGAATATATTAGTACTACAGAATACATTATAGATATTTTCACAAAATAAATATCAAAAGACATATTTGAGTATCTACAAGTGAAGCTGGGAGTAATTTCTTTTACTTCCTACCATTGAAGATCATCATCAGTTTAGGGGGAACTATGTGTTATCTCCAAGATAGGCCATTTGCCATTGATGTCAAAGGGGGAGAAGTAAAAAAATAAGTAAAGGTACAAGAATAGGTATAGGTAATAGGTATAGTATGATACAATAAGGGGAAGTTACTATATGTTTTTTAGTTTAGCTATATATACAGGTTGGCATGTGAAATATAGGTTTCAAGATGTGGCAGTTTTATTTTGAGGTTGCCATCAATGATAAAGGGGAAGATTTTTGTAAGTATTGTCATTAATGTCAAATTTATAGCATTATTGATGATAAATGCCCTATAGCATTTAATGGTGTTTTCAATGTTCATATCTTGGCTAATTTATGCTAATATTTATTTAATATTAATGAATATATTTTTGGTAGCATAAAGTCAAAAGGGGGCCCATTGAGAAGTCAAAGAGTCATGGGTTAAAGAAAAAAGAATAATGGGATGCATTTTCCCATGAAGAGTCATCTTGAGGAATTCCAATTGTCACCAGGTGAAGAGAAAAGAGGAAGGGCATAATTTCTCATGAAGGGACAATTTGAGTAATACGAAAAGTCACCAAGATAAAGACAAAAGTGGAAAGGATGCATTTTCTCATGAAAGGTCACCATGTGACTTTTCAAATGAATGGATACAAAGGGTCATGCAAGTTTGGCACTATTTTCCATGAGGATTGTAGGGACCCAAAGGGTGAATTCCCAAGGTCATTTGCAAAACTAGAAATAAAGGCTTGAGAAGCCATTTGTAATATACAAGAGAATGCATGGTTTGTATTTATTTTATATAAGAAAAGAGGAGAGAATATAAAGAGATATTGTAGATTTCTAACATTTGTTGAGTAAGAAACATTGAGACATAGTTGTGTTTTATACATAAGAGGGGTTGGTGTTCCTATGGGTTCGTGCTCACAAATCTTTGCAAGGGGTTGGTGCTATTGAAAGTTGGTTCTTATAAACTTTGTAGTTTGAGTTGGTATTCTTTCATATACTTGAGATTATTCTCCCTAGTTTTTTTCGTTTTGGGTTTCCACGTAAAAATCTAGTGTATCTCTCTCTCTTGTGTGGTGCATATTGCTTTCAATTTCAATGCATATCTTGAATTAATGGTTAAGTGGAATTTGATTCAGTAAAATATTTATAAGACATATTTTATACTTAATCACCCCCCTTCATTATATCCCATGCTCAACAAGAGGTGGAAGAAGTTAGAGAAGAAGTCAAGGTATGAAAGGGGTCAATATCGAAGGAAGAGGATGAGAATCAAAGAAAGTGGTACACCCAAATTCATTTGATAATGTAGGAGAAGGTGAATGAGGATTTTTAACTTGACCACTAATCATAAGATTGTCAATAGAAGAAGGATCTTTTCTTTGATGTTGAGGAAATTCATAGTTAAATAAGAGCATTTCGGGGGTATACTCTAATTTGCATTGGTATTCTAATGAAAATAGAGGATTATGATATGAAGAGGTATTATGAGGGGTCCCATAGTTCATTATTCAAGTTGAAATATCAACGTTACTAAAATCTAAGAGAGGAGGCCTACTCTATCTATGAGAGACCCTATGAGGGTTGGTAAGATTCATCATATCTATTGACTGCAACTCAATATTGTCATCAATCAGAAAGTCTATGATGAAGGGAAAGAAAGAAATATGAGAAAGCAAGGAAATAAGAAATGACAAAAATAGTATAGGGTTGATTAGGTTGACCTAGTTAAAAAATAGGGTCTGCAAATAATATAGGGTTAACTGGGTCAATCTAGTATATTAAATAGATAATGGAAAAAGAGGAAACATGATCTATAGAAAGTATAATTTTGACAAGGTTGATCTATTATAGTGAACAGAGGCCAAAAAATAGTACATGGTTGATTGGGTTGATCTAATACAGTAGATACGAAAAATTAAGAAGCCTATAATAAGTTATGAACTAAAACAAGATAAAGTTTGCAAGAAATTTGAAAAGAAATAGGTGAAAGGAAACAAATAGTCAATTGGATTAATTTTGGCCAATATAATTGAAGCAAAAAACACAAAATATTTCACCAACACTAGCTAATGCAATTTTTTACAATACAAAATATAATTGAGCAAAGAACAAGCAATCAACTTGAATTGGTCAAGTTGAATGTTTATTAGATTATTAAGATATGTTTTTAAATGTGATGGGAAGTTGGTTGTAATCAAGGAACTAAAAAAAATAATCTAAGGATGGATTTAGGTAGTTTGGGGTGAAAGGGATCTATAGTGGCAATGATATAGATTTGATATTGGAGCTTACCCCATCACTTCACACACTAAAATGATAAGGGTGTCAGGTGATTAGATAGAATATACCATTAACCATGATTTATACTTCCTTATATAAATTAAGATTAGGTAAGTTGATTGGATGATAGAAAGAGTACAATTGGAAGAGATTTCTTCCTAAGTGATAGCTTAGTATCATGGCTAAGCAAGTAGCAAAACTCATTATCACTTTCTACAATTGAAGTAGAAAATATTGCATTAGTATTGTGTTTTACTCAAGGGATTTGGATGAAGAAAATTTGGGAATATATCAAGGTAAAATATGATGAACCTATTTCTATTTTTTGTGAGAACACAAGTGCTATTAATATTTCAAAAAATCTAGCGATGCATTTAAGAACAAAACATATTCCCATCAGATATCAATTTTTGAGAGAGAAGGTTGTAGATCATTAGGTTAAGATGGAATATATTAGTAATATATAATAAATTATAGATATTTTCACAAAATCACTACCAAAAGACATATTTGAGTATCTACAGGTAAAGTTGGGAGTAATTTCTGTTACTTCCTACCATTGAAGATCAACATCAGTTTACGAGGAACTAAATGTTATCTCCAAGATAGGCCCTTTTCCATTGATGTCAAAGGGGGAGAAGTAAAAAAATAGGTATAGGTACAAGAATAGGTATAGGTAATAGGTATGGGATGATACAGTCAGGGGAAGTTACTATATGTTTTTTAGTTTCTCTATATATGCAGGTTGGCATGTGCAATATAGGTTTCAAGATGTGGCAGTTTTATTATGAGGTTGCCATCAATGATAAAAGGGAAGATTATTATAAATATTGTCATTGATGTCAAAGTTCTAACATTATTTATGATAAAGGCCCTATAACATTTAATGGTGTTTTTAATGTTCATATCTTGGCTAATTTGTGCTAATATTTATTTAATATTAACGAATATATTTTTGGTTGCATAAAGTCAAAAGAGAGCCCATTGAGAAGTCAAAAAGTCATGGGGTAAAGACAAAATAGGAATGGGATGCATTTTACCATGAAGAGTCATCTTGAGGAATTCCAAGAGTCACCAAGTGAAGATAAAAGAGGAAGGTCATAATTTCTCATGAAGGGACACTTTGAGGAATACAAAATGTCACCAAGATAAAGACAAAAGGGGAAAGGATGCATTTTTTAATGAAACGTCACCATGTGACTTTTCAAATGAAATGATATGAAGGGTCATGCAAGTTTGGCACCATTTTTCATGTGGATTGTAGGGATCCAAATGGTAAATTCCAAAGGTTATTTGGAAAGCTAGAAATAAAGGCTTGAGAAGCCATTTGTAATATACAAGAGAATGCATGGTTTATATTTATTTTATATAATAAAAGAGGAGAGAATAGAAAGAGATATTTTAAAGTTCTAACATTTATTTATTAATCAATATTGAGACATATTTGTGTTTTATACATAAGAGGGGTTGGTGTTGTTATGGGTTGGTGCTCATAGATCTTTGCAATGGGTTGGTGCTCTTGTGGGTTGGTGCTCAAAAATAGTTATTGTGTTGGTGCTCAACAAAGGGGTTGGTGCTCTTGCAAGTTGGTGCTTATAAACTTTGTAGATTGAGTTGGTGTTATTTCATATACTTGAGATTATTCTCCCTAGTTTTTTCCATTTTGGGTTTCCACGTAAAAATCTAGTGTATCTCTCTCTCTTGTGTGGTGCATATTGATTTCAATTTTATTGCATATCTTGAATGAATGGTTAAGTGGAATTTGATTAAGTAAAATATTTATAAGACATATTGTATATTGAATCACCACCCCCCCTTAGTATATCCCTTGCTTAACAAGAGGTGGAAGAAGTTAGAGAGGAAAAGGTCATGGTATGAAAGGGGTCAATATCAAAGGAAGAGGATGAGAGTCAAAGAAAGTGGTACACCTAAATCCATTTGATAATATATGAGTAGGTGAATGAGGATTTTTAACTTGACCACTAATCATAAGATTGTCAATATAAGAAGGATATTTTCTTCGATGTTGAGGAAATTTATAGATAAATAAGAGCATTTCAGGGGTATACTATAATTTGGGTTGGTCTTCTAATGGAAATAGAATATTATGCTATGAAGAGGTATTATGAGGAGTCCCATAGTTCATTATTCAAGTGGAAATATCAAAATTACTAAAATCTAAGAGAGGAGGCCTACTCTATCTATGAGAGACCCTATGAGGGTTGGTAAAATCATCATATCTATTGACTGCAACTCAATATTGTCATCAATCAAAAAGTCTATGATGAAGGGAAAGAAAGAAAGATGAGAAAACAAGGAAATAAGAAATGAAAAAAATAGTATAGTGTTGACTAGGTTGACCAAGTTAAAAAATAGGGTCTACAAATAATATAGGGTCAACTGGGTCGATCTAGTACATTAAATAGATATTGGAAAAAGAGTAAACATGCTCTGTAGAAAGTAAAATTTTGATTAGGTTGATCCAGTATAGTGAACAGTGGCCAAAAAATAGTACATGGTCGACTAGGTTGATGCAATACAGTAGATAGGGAAAATTAAGAAGCCTATAATAGGTTATGAACTAAAACAAGATAAATTTTGCAAGAATTTTGAAAAGAAATAGTTGAAAGGAAATGAACAATCAATTGGATTAATGTTTTCCAATCTAATTGAAGCACATAATATAAAATCTTGCACCAACACTAGCTAATGCAATTTCTTATAATACAAAATATAATTAAGTAAAGAACAAGTAATCAAATTGAAAATTAAAGAGCTAACTAATTAGTTAACTTGAATGTTTATTAGATTATTAAGATATGTTTTTAAATGTGATGGGAATTTGGTTGTAATCAAGGAACTAAAACAACAATCTAAGGATGGTTTTAGGTAGTTTGGGGTGAAAGGGATCTATAGTGACAATGATATAGACTTGATATTGGAGCTTACCCCATCACTTCACACACTAAAATGATAAGGGTGTCAGGTGATTATCTTGAATATAACATTAACCATGCCTTATAATTGCTTATATATATTCAGATTGGGTAAGTTGTTTGGATGATATAAAGAGTACAATTGGAAGAGATTTCTTCCTAAGTGATAGCTTAGTATCATGGCTAAGAAAGAAGTAAAACTCGGTATCACTTTCTATAGTTCAAGTAGAAAATATTGCATTAGTATTGTGTTGTACTCAAGTGATTTGGATGAAGCAAATTTTTGAATATATCAAGGTAAAATATGATGAACCTATTTCTATTTTTTGTGACAACACAAGTGTTATTAATATTTCAAAAAATCCAGTGATGCATTTAAGAACAAAACATATTCCCATGAGATATTAATTTTTAAGAGAGTAGGTTGTAGATCATCAGGTTAAGATGGAATATATTAGTACTACAAAATAAATTATAGATATTTTCACAATATCACTACCAAAAGACATATTTGAGTATCTACCTGTGAAGTTGGGAGTAATTTATTTTACTTCCTTCCATTGAAGATAAACATTAGTTTAGGTGGAACTAAGTGTTATCTCCAAGATAGGCCCTTTTCCATTGATGTCAAAGGGGGAGAAGTAAAAAAATAAGTACAAGTACAAGAATAGGTATAGGTATTAGGTATATGATGATACAGTAAGGGGAAGTTACTATATGTGTTTTAGTTTGGCTATATATACAGGTTGGCATGTGCAATATAGGTTTCAAGATGTGGCAATTTTAGTTTGAGGTTGTCATCAATGATAAAGGGGAAGATTATTGTAAATATTGTCATTGATGTCAAAGTTCTAACATTATTGATGATAAAAGCCCTATATCATTTAATGGTGTTTTTAATGTTCATATTTTGGCTAATTTGTGCTAATATCTATTTAAAATTAACGAATACATTTTTGGTTGCATAAAGTCAAAAGAGGGCCCATGGAGAAGTCAAAGAGTCATGGGGTAAAGACAAAAGAGGAATGGGATGCATTTTCCCATGAAGAGTCATCTTGAGGAATTCCAAGAGTCACCAAGTGAAGACAAAAGATGAAGATCATAATTTCTCATGAGAGAACACTTTGAGGAATACGAAAAGTCACCAAGATAAAGAAAAAAGGGAAAAGGATGAATTTTCTCATGAAAGGTCACCATATGAATTTTCAAATGAAAGGATATGAAGGATCACGCAATTTTGGCACCATTTTCCATGAGGATTGAAGGGACCCAAAGGGTGAATTCCAAAGGTCATTTGGAAAGCTAGAAATAAATGCTTGAGAAGCCATTTGTAATATAAAAGAGAATGCATGGTTTGTATTTATTTTATATAAGAAAAGATGAGAGAATAGAAATAGATATTGTAGAGTTCTAACATTTCTTGAGTAAGCAACATTGAGACATAGTTGTGTTTTATACATAAGAGGGGTTATTGCTCCTATGGGTTGGTGCTCATAAATCTTTGCAAGGGGTTAGTGCTCCTATGGGTTGGTGCTCAAAAATAGTTATTGTGTTGGTGCTCGACAAAGGGGTTGGTGATCTTGTAAGTTGGTGCTTATAAACTTTGTAGTTTGAGTTGGTGTTCTTTCATATACTTGAGATTATTCTCCCTAGTTTTTTTCATTTTGGTTTTCCACATAAAAATCTAGTGTATCTCTCTCTCTCTCTCTCTCTCTCTCTCTCTCTCTCTCTCTCTCTCTCTCTCTCTCTCTCTCTCTCTCTCTCTCTCTCTCTCTCTCTCTCTCTCTCTCTCTTATGTGGTGCATATTGATTTCAATTTTATTGCATATCTTGAATGAATGGTTAAGTGGAATTTGATTAAGTAAAAGATTTATAAGACATATTGTATACTGAATCAACCCCCCTCTTAGTATATCCCATTCTTAACAAGAGGTGGAAGAAGTTAGAGAAGAAGAGGTCATGGTATGAAAGGGGTCAATATCAAAGGAAGAGGATGAGAATCAAAGAAAGTGGTATACACAAATCCTTTTGATAATGTAGGAGTAGGTGAATGAGGCTTTTTAACTTGACCAATAATCATAAGATTGTCAAAAGTAGAAGGATATTTTCTTCGATCTTGAGGAAATTCATAGATAAATAAGAGCATTTCAGGGGTATACTCTAATTTTGGTTAGTATTCTAATGAAAATAGAGGATTATGTTATGAAGATGTATTATTAGGGGTCACATAGTTCATTATTCTAGTGGAAATATCAACATTACTAAAATCTACGAGAGGAGGCATACTCTATCTATGAGAGACCCTATGAGGGTTGGTAAGATTCATCATATCTATTTAATGCAACTCAATATTGTCATCAATAAAAAATTCTATGATGAAGGGAAATAAAGAAAGATGAGAAAGTAAGGAAATAAGAAATGACAAAAATAATATAGGGTTGACTGGGTTGACTTAGTTAAAAAATAGGGTCTATAAATAATATAGGGTCAACTTGGTCGATCTAGTACATTAAATAGATATTGTGAAAAGAGGAAACATGGTCTATAGATAGTAAAATTTTGACTAGGTTGATCCAATATAGTGAATAGAGGCCAAAAAATAGTGCATGGTCAACTAGGTTGATCCAATACAATAGATTGGGAAAATTAAGAAGCCTATAATAGGTTATGAACTAAAACAAGATAAATTTTGCAATAATTTTGAAAATAAATAGTTGAAAGGAAATAAACAGTCAATTAGATTAATGTTTGCCAATCTAATTGAAGCACATAATAGAAAATATTGCACCAACACTAGCTAATGCAATTTTTTAATTACAAAATATAATTGAGCAAAGAACAAGTAATCAACTTGAAAAGTAAAGAGCTAACTAATTGGTCAAGTTGAATGTTTATTAGATTATTAAGATATGTTTTTAAATGTGATGGGAAGTTGGTTATAATCAAGGAAATAAAATAACAATCTAAGGATGGTTTTAGGTAGTTTGGGGTGAAAGGGATCTATAGTGGCAACGATATAGACTTGATATTGGAGATTACCCCATCACTTCACACACTAAAATGATAAGGGTGTCAGTTGATTAGCTATAATATACCATTAACCATGCTTTATACTTGACTAGAGTATCATGTCGACTCCCCCTTGGTGATAAAATCCAAGTAGATTGGCCTCGGGTAGACAATTGTTAAAATGCTTGTTTAAATTTTGTGATTTGATTGTGTGTACATAAAATAAAAAATAGTGAAACTAAATGATTAATTAAGAAAGAATTTTAACATTTTAAATAAGAAAGTAAATCTAATCTAGTGCACATAAAAGATTGTGGCACAAAGTGGGGGTTAGAAAACAAACAAACTAGACTAAACATGCATATAAGAAATATACTCACATCAATGTATACATAATCTTAATGCATGGGAGAGAAGCCCAATTACATTATCTATCTACTATTACAAAGGATAAATAAAGTTAGGAATACTTACCTTGAAGATTAATCCACCGAGCCTTAATCTCTCCCTTGGCCAAGTTTTTTCACAAGAGATTGTTATGGTATGTAAGGATAACAAAGAAAAATCATATATAGGCTACATAACCTATCTATGCATCCAAAAGACTTCTCTATAATATAAGATCCATATCTTCAAATAAAGTATAGAACCTTAAGCTTTATTTATCAATTAGAATGGTCAATAAGTAGATGTTCATTCACAGTTATTCTTCTTTGATTCTATTCTTAAAAATGGATGGATTTGAATTTTTATATATAGGTGGATCTTTCCCTAAATCCTTTCAAATATGTCAACTGTATAGGGTCAACCCAGTCAACCCTATATGTTTTTGGGAGATAAATCACTAGGTCTCAAGCTAGGTCAGCCAAAGGGTTGATGAAAATTATAATGAAAAATACCCCTAAATAGGATAGGGTTGACCCAATCAACCCTGTCTAGTAATCAAAGGCTAAAAACCTATGCAGGGTCAACCTAGTCAACCTAGTACAATCAACTGGTGAAAGGGGGTCAAGGAAAGAGTAAGGAGGATAAATCATGACAAATGACTGGAATGGGTAAAAATGAGAATAATAATCTTAGGGTAAATTTTTTTAGGAGACAAGTGTGTAGATGGCAACTGGAAAAAGGCACAATAATCTTATGAAGCACCAATGGTCTGCCCACCCCTTTTTTGGTGCACCCCTTAATGCATGCACTCAAAGAGATTGAGACTCAATGGGTTCCTACAAGATAAAAAGTGTCAATAATCGATAAAAGTTTGAAAATATTATGTGTATACAATAAGTAATTGAATGTTAAAAGTTATTATAATTATAACTACAACTAACAAAGTTTAGTTGTAACTTGACTTATAACTATCTCAAAGGAGAGTTACTTTATTAGGATATTGAAGTAATGTAACAAGAGGAGAAATAAATAGGTATTAATAGTTCTTCTAAGTTTGAAAGTTTTCCATCTCTTTTTTTCTTTGGTGCAAACATATCTAAGATTTAATAATCATTTGTGGATAGACTAATCAATCAATTTTTTGATAGTGAAGTAAGTTGCTTGAATAATGTAGGTATATCCAAGTTTCTTGATTTGTGCATAACTAATTATCTAAAGATTATCAAGCATTAATATTATTTGATGATTGTAGATATGCAATCATATGTGTAAAAATTATTATAATTAACTTGAATAATAATGAATACCTCAAAAATTATTACAAATTATTAATATATAGATTTTACTTTTATTTTTATTTGAATATTGTGTTTGTAATTAGACTCATTTTATTTTTTATCAATACAATTACTTTTATACCTATAAGATTATGCTTATTTCAAGTCATGCACAAATTTATTTGTATTTTAGTTAGATTTATCTCTACTTCTATTTTAATTAGATATCTGATTCTATTTATGTATTTAGGTGTAGTCATATAAAATGAAAAAATTGGTCACTTGAGTGTGGCTTGTGACACCCAACCCATATATCCCTCTTGCTTGATCTATTAACCCACTTAGGCTTATTTTCACTAATTATTAGTCATCCATAGCTTTTAGACTTGGTTCTAGCTCACCTAGATTATAATTTCAAAGAAAAATCAATCCTTCTAGGTCCTGTCTTCTCAAGATAGTAATGCCACACTTGGAGTATAGTGTTGGTGCCACTCCTATCTGTTTTCAATGCTCTTGTCTAAGATTAATTTTGGCCCCAATGGTTAGTTTCTTCTGATTCCCCATCCTTATCCTTGTTATATTAATGAAATCACATTCAACCCATAACCAATAAATCCCTATAAAATTGCATTCAAAGATCATTTGGAAAGTGGTTGACAATTATCACTAAACAAACAAGAATACAATCAAGGCTACTCAAGCAATCTTCCCTATTTTCTACATATAGCCAGCCAATATACTTACAAGCTTATTCAAATCCTTACATAAATACTTAGCCACATCAAGCACATTTAGTTTTGAATTTTTTCATATTAATACAATCAATTGCATAAAACACATCAAGTGAGAGAATTACATATGACTTGATCATTCTTCAGAGTATTGGTATATAGACAGTGTGCATACACAAGGGGTACAAATACATGTTTAATGAATATTACACACATTAAACCCCCCATCTTTCTAAAAATTTGTCAAATCATAATTGAGTATAGGGTTTGAAGAGAAAATCTAATCTACAAGGAGCTCTACATAAATTTAGCTACTGAAACTTCATAGATAGAGCCACATAGACCTAGTGAACAAAACCCAAAAAACTTAGATCCTTAAGACAATAGTGGCAGAGGTGGAATAAAATGCTAGTGCCACTCATGTCCACTTTTGACACACCTATCCAATCATAAAATGAAAGTCAGATCTTAGTTTGTAATAGTGTCTTAGTCTTGCATAGTGAATTTTAACCTCTATCTCGGTCAAATTAGCTAGTTTCTAGCTAAGTTTTGTTTTCTTATCCTTTATTACCATTTTTATAAAGGTTAAAATTGTAATCTAAATTAGACAAATTAGTAGCTTAATTATTTCATATTTATTTACTAATTTTACTAATCAGACCTTTTAAGTAAATTAGGAATAATACTCCAAGATTCCCAAAATTATTAAATCATTTGGTGAACCTAATTTACTTCATTTGTGTATAAAACCCCTGGAAACCCTAGGGTAAATTTCCTACTAATTTTTCCTATATTTTTATGATTTTTTACATGAATAATAAAATTAGAAATTAACATTAAATTTTAAAATTTTGTAGTAATTTTAAAATAATTTTATTTCAAACCCTAGTTGTCCATATTAGGTCTTAGTATTTTTCCAGTAATTTTCTAATAATTTCTTGAATTTTTTACTAGTATATTAAATTAAGAAATTCACTTCAAATTTTAAAATGCAATAGTAATTTTCAAAAAATCATTTTTATCAAAACCCTAGTTGCATTTACTAGGTCTTATTCAATCAAACATTTTCCAATAATTTTATAAAATTTTAGTTGCATATTTCACTTACAAATTCACTTCAAATTCAATAGTAATTTTCAAAAATTTATTTTTCTCAAAACCCTAGTTGCATCTACTAGGTCCTGTTAAATCACAATTTTTTTGATAAAATTATAATTTTTTTCTTGCATATCTAACTCAAAAAGTCACTTTAAATTTCAAATTTTCATAGTAAATTTCAATTTAATCATCTTTAAAACCCTATTTGTATATACTAGGTCCCATTACTTCTTGAGATATCACCTTACATGTTTGTCAGCTCCATATCTTTTTATGCATATTATATTTCCTTGTTTAGATTATACCCATTTAATCTTTTCTACTATTATCCAAGTTGTTTTCCTTATGCCATTTATGTCACTTGCATCTCTTCCTTCAAGACAAAGTGTAAGACTTAGTGGCAATCCTCTTGAATTCAACCAAAACCTTGCAAATTGACCATATACCATAGATAAAAAATCAACTAAGGTTCCTATTATGTATCATACACATCTAGATTACACCAATTTTAATGAGGATAATTTTGATAAAGAGAAATATGAGAATAACAATGATGATACAAACACTAGTGTTTATGATCCACCACATCAGACTTTTGATCAAATTCTACCAATTGTTAATAATGAAGTTGTCCTCAATAAAGATTTGATCCTACAAAGTTTTTGAGAAAGACTTTGGGACCAGCCCTAAGATCTTCTTCTTTTTTTACAATCTATCATGGAAATAAAAAAGTCTAAACAAGTTGAGTCTTCCATTCCTTCAGAGAAACTAGTTAAAAATGACATTACAGGGGCAACTATGTCTCAATAACCCATTATAGAAACCCAACCTACCTTTATGCCACCAATTATAGCTAGTACACCCCTATCCCCTGATGTTTCAATCCTTGTGCAAGAGATAAGATCTCTTCAATACAAGGTGATACATCTTAAATAGGGTGCCTCTAGAAATATGTAGGATTTATATTCTTTTTCTCTATTGCATATAATATTGGAAAATCACCTTGCTTATACACCCTTGTCATAATATTTTATTCAACCCAAGCTTACTCTATATGATGGCAAGGGTGATCTAGAGACACATTTAAGAGTTTTTAATGCAACATGTTTGGAATATATACCAAATTACTAGCTACTTACCAATATATTTCCATGGAGACTAAAGGATTATGATTTACAATGGTTTTATAATCTACCAAATCAATCAGTCAATGCATTCAATAATTTAGCCAACATGTTTCTAGCTCATTTCATCATTAACATCAGTGATAAGGTTTCATATGCCCAAGTTGCACAATAGAAACAAAGGTCAAATGCGCATCTCATATATTATGTTCTTTGATATAAGACTATTTTGGCTAAGATGAATAACCCCATGGATGATTAAGAGTTACAATAGCTCTTCAAATAGAGTCTTCTACTAGCTTTGCATGAATGAATTATGTTCAAAGATTCTCTTCCTTCACTGAATTGTGTTACACATTAAAGGAAAAAGAAGTCAGACTAATTTCAATTAGAAAAATCAAATACACAAGTATCCTAGAAACAATAAACAAGAGTAACAACAAATTCCCATACAAAGTTAAGGTCAATGATAGTAAGATCCAAAATCAATTGATAGTTAATACAACTTTTGAGCCCCCTCAATGAGTGGTTTTATCAACACCTCCTTAGTGAACCTTTACCAATTTACCAATGTATCTAGCTAGAGTTTTATAGTAGCTATTGGAATTTAACATCATATCTTTCTCTTCCATTTAAAAAGTTGACCAACCAAATCCTCTTCCAAGGGGATATGATCAACATGCATTTTAAAAATTTCATAGGGCACCAGGCCATACAATAAATAGATACATTAGTTTGAGACACAAGTTACAGTATTTGATTAATGACAATCATATTGATATTGGAACTTTAGTTAAGCCTCCTAAAGCAAATAAAACACAAGATAAAGCATTGAAAATATTCTTTGATCCTTTTCTACAACACTCCAAACAAGAGATAGGGGATACATCAAGGGTTCACCATGCATATGATGCACATCCCCCACTAGATATATATAGGGTACCTTTAGTTTAGATACATCCTTTGAGTAACATGACCAATGTATACAATTCTAGAGTTCCAACTAGACCTTCCATCTCCTTCTTAGAGTAAGAGATCATTAATGATGATTTGGATTATCATGTACTCTTTATCAGAGCTTACATTCATAATCATCCTATTCATATTGTTCTCATAGATAATGGATCTAGTGTGAACATGTTCACTATAACATTATTGTAGTATTTGGGATATTCATAGCAGGATATTACCTCAATGGACATAGTTATCAGTGGATTTAATGGGCACATATAGAGTTCATTAGGTGAGATTTTACTTACTCTATAGGTTGGTCCAATACATGTGACCACACCATTTACTATAGTTCCTAGTATAATATTTTTTGATATGTTACTTGGTTGACCATGGATTTAGAAACTTTGAGTAGTACCTTCTATAATTCATAGATGCATGAAATTAATTCATGTTAATCAAGTTATTATAGTTGGTGGATTTCCATATGAGTTACAACTCCCTACTTCAAATCCATATTATATAGTACAATTACCAATTTTAGTTCCATCATGAGTTCTAGTTTTGCCACCAGTTATAGTTCCTCCTCTAATTTTGATTAAGACATAGTTGAGACATCCATTGCCATCACAAAAAGTTCATACACCTCTACAAATTTAAGATTATAGATATCTTCTAGCTATAGTGTTCACACCTAGGGCAATACCATTGAGATCTCATGCATCTACTCACAAAGCACATGTTTACAGAGGTTTTCCTACTACCAGATGGGTCCTTAAGATCCTTATAGTTGCATCCACTTATCAAAGTTACAAGGGAACCCCACATTCAGTTTTTACTTCAGAGATTTTAGAGCATTTATAGAATATATAGCTTTTAGATCCATAGTCTTAGCATTATCATGCTTCATGATCATACACAATTCCTCTCCTTGATATAAGACACCATGATAAGGAGTCTCCCATGAGACTCATCGGTTAGTATCATTCTCTTCAATTTTACTTGTACATAGTTTCTCATTTTTTTCTTGTACATAGTCTCCTCATAATTGATTATACATAGCTTATATAAAAAATACCAAAACATTCAAATATTCTAAATACAAAAACGTTCAAATGCATCAAAAATTAAAAAAACATTCAAATATTTTAGAATATAAAAACATGCAGATAATTTAAAAACACCAAAAATATTTTGATTGTATGCATTATCCATGCTTTACATTTATACCACAATTCTAGACTTACATTTTTTGTTCTATGCTATTATTTGTCAATTTATCTACGTTACCATGTTTCACTTGATCTTCTTTAAGTGTGTGTAGTGATATCCATATCCTTGATTGCTTCACTGTACCCATTGAGGGGGCATCCTACTTCTACATCGAGACATACATTGATATACACACCCATTGGGGGCATTTTCTACATGACTAGACCATCTAGGTTATGCCATTCCTACACCACACACTCTAGTTATCATGATGATGTATATTATTTACTATCTTACACATATTACTTTATCGACACTTACTATTATATAACACTTGTGTATTTATTATTATATACCTAATCTTGTATACTTTAGCTTCTTACTTTGATTAGTTAGATCTGATTGTATTTCTAGTATATTACATGATTTATTTTCTTGCTTAGCATAGCTTGATGTGATTATATTTCTTAATTCTATTTATATCCTATATGTGCCTTAGGATATTTTCCAATGTCCTTTTCTTCTATTCATGTGTGTACCTTAGGACATTTTCCAATGTCCTTTGTCTATACTCTTCTATGTGATTGTGGCTTTCATGCCAACCTTGCTTGATTCAATTGTATGTGTATGTGTATGTGTATGTGGAATTTGAACATGCCTTATATGCTTTATTTCCAATTTTTAGTTACATGTACCCATGTACCTTGTTTTCTTGGCCCCTTGGCCATTATTTTATGCTTCTTACTTCTTGCCTTATGTGCTAGTTGCTTGATTTATTCTGATTGTTTACAGTGCCATGATCCACATCATGCATTATCTTGCTTTCTTGGATGCCATGATGGACATCATAATCCATCCCTCCAACAAATAACTAACAAATAACAACTCTCTAGAATTCTAGTTCCATTTTAGTACATTTCATATGTTATTACATTGTTATATCTATCTATGCATACCCCTATTGATCTAATAATCTCTCAATACAAAACATGTTATATCTTAATATATCTTGTTATTTGTCATTTATATATCATGTATCTTTATATCATAACACACTTGTAGGGATATTTATTCTAAGGGTTGTAATTATAGGGTCTTCATTCCTACCCTCAAAATAAAGGGAAATAAATAGGGGTTTTATCATAGAGATCAAAGCTCCTAATGATCAAAAAAGTAGTTTTTAGCACACCCATAATAACAACCAAACATCAAACTAGTTTGAATAGACTTGGTAGATAGTGAAAACGCTAGAATAGTTACCATATTTGGCCCAGGACAACAATGCCCAACTTGGACTATAGTGTTGATGCCACTAGTGTGCACTTTTATCACTCCTATCCAAATAGTAGAAAAACTAGACTTTTTAGAAGAAGGAAGAAAATGAGGTTCATCTATAGTTTTGCATAGTCAAACTAGTTTAGAATCAATAATTTTTAGTACACATTTTTTTAGAGATTCTAGATATAGGGGGCATTATGTGTGGTATGATGAATCTCACTTCCAGTTTCAAATATGGTAATTTGTATAGCTTCCAAATTAGAATCCATGTTCTAAACACCAGTGATTAGGGGTAATGTGTGCAGCATATTTATTTTCTTTTCTTTTTAAATTTAATATTACCTAAGCATTCTCAGTAGTTGTGTGCCTTATTCTATCTATAGGTGGTTGGCATAATTTTGGATTTAAATTTCATATAATCACAACTTCCTCATTTTAGAGTAGCTTTCATATAATCCTAGTACACTAGTTTTGGAGTCGCTTTCATACAAGCCTAATCTCCATCTTTCAAAGTGACCAATAGTGGCCTAGTATCTAACATACATTAAGCTATCCATGCCAACATTGTTATATCACAATACATTCATGGGATTCAAGAGCCATCCCATGACACACATTTATATCAGTATCAATTCATCGCATCACTTCATGGGGCAATGATGGAGCCAAAGGATTAGCTATCCTTTGTATTCTTGAGTCACCTATTCAAAGGGATTGGATACTTATTCCAAACATTTATCAACACATGTAAGATCACCTAGATTCACTTAGTGGGTGATGATGGATCTAAAGGGATAGCCTTTGCATTCTTGAGCAACTTTTAGGGAATTTAGCACACATATCCATTCATGATATTACTCTTGGTTCATCACACATCCAACATCATCCAACATTACTTAGTAACACAATAGGTTTTGTATTGATTCGCATACCTGGTGAGGTGTATTTTTTATTTACTTCCTCTCTCTCTTACCCATCTTTGTACATTCCTATTTAGATATAATATATCTAGTAAGAATTGATCTATTCCTTGTTTTCTCTTATAGATTCACACTTCACAACATGCTCTCTCTCTCTATGCACACCTAGAATCATAATAAATTCATGAGATTCACTCTTACAGGTAAGTTTAGGTACGCATTCTATTTTTTCTTTTATCCTAGTATTTTAATTTACTATATCACTAGAATAAAGGGGGGCAAATGTAGTCATATAAAATGCAAAATTGGTAATTTGAGTGTGGCTTATGACACCCAACCCATAAGTTCCTCTTGTTTTCTTTCTTAACCCTCTTAGGCTTATTTTCACTAATTCCTAGTCATCTGTATCCTTCTATACATGGTCCTAGCTCACCCAAACTAATCTTTCTAAGATAAATCAATCCCCCCAAGTCCTGTCTACTCAAGATAGTAGCACTACACTTGGATTATAGTGTTGATGCCACTCTTATCTGCTTTCAATGCTCTTATCCAATTACAATTTTAGCCCCAATGATTATTTTATTCTAATTCCCCATCCTTATCCTTGTTATCTTAATGTGACCACATTAAACCCATGACCAATAGATCCCTATAAAATCCCATTTAGATATTATTTAGAAAGGGGTTAGAAATTATCACTAAATAAGCAAAAATACAAGTAAGACTACTCAAGAAATCTTACCTATTCTCTATATATAGCTAGCCAATATACTTACAAACTTATTAAAATCCTTACACTGATCCCTAAACACATCAAGCACATATAGTTTAGCATTTTTGCATATTCATACACTCAATTTCACAAATCACATCAAGTGGGAGGACTACATATGGATTGATCCCTCTTTGGAGTGTTGGTATATAGGTAACATGACCACATAAGGGGTATGGATACACATTCAATGAATCTTACACACATGAACACCCCCCCTACTTTCTAAAAATTGGTCAAAGCACAATGGAGTATAGGTTTTTAATAGAAAATCTAATCTACATGGATTTATATAGACTTTTGGATGTTGAAACTTCATAGATAGGGTCACACAGACCTAACAAACAAAAACCTAGAAATCTCATATCCTTAGGACAACAATGGAATAGGTAGGATATAGTGCTGATGCCACTCCTATATAATTTTAGTGCTCCTATCAAATCATAAAATTAAAGTTAGATCTTTGTTTATGATAGTGCCAGTCCTGCACAATGAATTCTAACCTTTGTCTTAGTCAGATAATCTAGTTTCCAACTAAGTTTTGTTTTCCTATCCTTTATTAGTATTTTTAGAAAGGTCAAAAATACAATTTAAATTACAAAAATTAGTAGCTTAATTATTACATATCTATTTACTGATTTTACTACTCAGACCTTTTAACTAAATTAGGAATAATAGTCCAATATTCCCAAAATTGTTAAATCATTAGGTTTTAATTCTATTTAAGATAGTTTTATTTTTGTTTTAGTGCATATTTATTTATTTTAGTTATTTCATTTCTTGTTTTTGTTTACTTCATTCATATTTTAGATTATTATTATTATTTTTTGTTGCTTACACTTAGTCTTTTAGTTTGTAGTTTATCTTTTATATAGTCCTTTCTTACTAATTTTAGTGTAGTTTTCAATTACTTAGTTTATTGGTTAAGATTTATATAAGTTTCTTAATTTTATTTTATTGGTTTATCTTTTGTTATTATGTTTGACTTATTTCAGTTTATTCCATTAAAAGTTGTTGATTTGACTCAAAGAAATAGTTTTTATATTTCTTAGTGTGTTTATTAATTGTTCTTATTTCTTAGAGTGATCATGATAGTATTTATTTCTATTTTTTAGTTTGATTTTTAATTTGATTTATTTAAATTTTCATTTAGTTTCTTTTTTTACTTTTCATTTATTCTATTTTAGGTTTTTGTGACATTGAGATTGATAATAGAGAAAGATATTGAAAGATACAAACCGATCAAAGATCTTTACTTCAAGAGATTGCCTCAATAATAGGCTTTACTTTATTAGATAGGTTAAATTATATATTGTGAATCTGATTTTGATTTTATAATTAAAGAAGTATTTGATTTTTGAAATATAATGATGCATAATTCATATGGTGTTTTGTTGACTTATTCCTGGATCATTAAAAAATACCTCTACACATATTTGGATCAGTATTTATTCTATATATCCTTTATGATTAAATTGGTTTGATTCTAACTTGACCTTTATGATACACAAAATCTTAATTCATTGACTTAATAATTTTCACTGTCAACAAATTTGGAGACTACATTGGGGAGTTTTTTTAGAAATCTTATATTTTTTTTCTCATTTTCATTTTTTATTATCCTTCTTTATTTTTTCAATATTTCTTGCCTATGACCATTAGTGGTCAATCTCCTATCATCTATCCTAAATTTGATATTATTGAGGATCAAGTAGATATTGCTTCTAATCTTATTCATTTTGTTTGGTATAATATACCTTATTATTTGGATTGCATTCTTGAGGTTATAGCCAAGGAATACAATGAAAAAATGTTTGAAATAGGTTTTTATACTAATCTTAGCCATTAAAATTAGTTTCATATTTAGGAATAAAAATGTCACATTTAGTGAGAAGGGAACAAGTTTTGATTACTAATCCTCAACCTAGAAATCAATTTCTTTCTAAATCTTTCCCTTTTGACAAGTTTATTATCCCTCTAACTCTAATATAATTTTAGAGTTAAATCAACCTAGTCAAGTAGAGAACATGTTAGAACTTCCAATGGAAAAACAATAAAAAATGAAAGAGAGAGAGTTCAAAACTTAAATCAAGGTCTACAGAAGAACACATATCAAGGATAAATATTTAATAATAAAATAAACACTGATATAGAAAATGATCAGTAACTAGAAATCCTTGTATTCATGGTAATCTAATCAATATTGGTAATCATCCTAATAAGTTACCTTCACTCAAAGGAATTTTTGTCCCATAAAATTTAGGTAATAATGGTGAGTCTTGGGAAGAAAATTTAGACATATTTAAACTAATTTTTGATATTTTTGGTATAACCAATATAAACATTTATCTTAGAGTGTTTTAAAAAAAATTATAAGGTAAAGCTTATCAAGCCTTTATTAGTTTACCTACTAAGGTAATTAGTAACTATAAAGATATAAAATATTGATTAGAACTTTATTTTGGAAAACCTAAATAATATTTAGAGATGGTTAATGAACTTGTTAATATCTTTATTGATTTGGGTGAGATGATTTACCACTTTATAACTGTATTTACTAAGTTGAATAAAAAATTCCTCATGACATTAGACCATCTAAAAAAATTTCTATATTATTTTTTTTATTGCTTTGATTTTAAAGTATAAAATATATCTATAAGATATGGAAATAGTAGAATTTGATGCTACTAATACTTTTTATATAGAATATGAAAATAAATTAAAACATGTTGGTTTTAATGATATATTTTTAAAACATTTTATTTATGATAATACATAAATTTTAAAATCCATTCATAATATTGGAAATGAGTTGGTCATTGTCAAGTGTAAATTAAATTACAAGAATTATACATTAGGTAAAAATTTCATTCCCCAAAAAATTAAAAATAAAGAGAACTTTCTTTATTATCATGTTTGTGAAACAGATCATGACCTCAATACTTGTATAGTTGTTCAAAAGTTTAAGATATTTATACATGGGAAGGATAGTATTGCCATTGACTTGTATGGTAATATAAAAATTTGTGGTTCTAATGAGTCTCAAGATAACATCATGACTACTAATACTTATACTATGCAAACAAGGCAAATGGATTATAGTTCTACCCTAAAAGATAACTCAAACACATTTAATAATCCATCATATTTTTCCAAACCTTATACATAAGACAAAGGTAAAAATATTCTTAATATCATTGCTTAAGATAATTTTTCTGAAAATTATTATAAAAATAACCTTTTTCTATTGGATTCAATAATACACAATATCCTCCTTATAAGCCTACAAAATTATTCTCATATTCATCATCCTAATGTTGGTACTTATGATATTATTGATAATTTAGCTATAATAAAAGTTGATTTTTATTTATTACATGATATTTTTTTACCTTGACAACTCAATAAAATAATTGATGCTATTAGTAAACCAAATCTAAAAAATATAGTGGGATTTCAATAAGAATCTAGTAGTAATGAAACTAATTATGTTTTTGCCTAGTATAGTGGTCATCCTACTGATTATATTCCTCTATTTTATGTTTATATTAAGATTTATGATAAAATAATTCATAATTTTATTATTAATATATGATATTTTAAGAATATTATGCCTAAATTCATTTCTAATTAGATAGGCATACCTTATGAAATTAATAATAGGAAAGTTACTAGTTTTGATTCTCGCCAAACCAAGATTTTTAAATTTTCATAATATTGTTATCAAAATAGTTAAAGATGAAAGAATTAGATGTATTTATAACATGA
>JARHVA010008427.1:292500-312500 GCA_037957365.1 Torreya grandis
AATATAACTGAATCTAAGTGAGAAAAAACTATTCTTAACTATTAACTTATATTTCTAAGAAATCACATAGCTATAATTAGCAGCAAGAGTAGCATATAACTTAGCTGGGCATTTGTGAAGAAGTATTATTTGTATTCCCCAAGGTCTTAGAATGAAACTAACAAACTAAAAATATAAGACATGCAAATATAAGTAGGATAAATATATGACACATATACAAGATAGAAAGAATATGTTAAAACCTAAAGAGTATGATAATGATAAAATATACCAAGGAACCATAAGGGAAGAAATTTATGAATAAATACAAAAGGGATCAATTGTAAAAGGTACCAAAATAACTACAAGGGAAATAATGGATTAATAAGTTGGAAAAGTGTAATAAAGGGTTAAAGGGAATGTGAAGGTGAAAATGAAGAGGATGGGCATCTATGAGGAGGGCATGGTTGATTTCCCAAGGTTTTGCCATGTAACGCACAAAATGAAAACCGTAAGATGTGTAAAAATGAGCAAATACAAAAGAACCAAGAATAGGTACTAAGGCTAATGACAAGATAAATAGAGGTGTATATAAAGTAAGGCTAAGTTATAACATAAAACTTGAGAATAAACCATGTAAGAAACTATTAGCATGAAATGTTATAGAGTATAACTATACATAAGAAAAAAACTAAGAACTTATGTCAATAAAAAATATTGGATGATGTTTTAAATATTTCTTGAAGTTAAAGTTATTTTATTCAATGTGAGATAGAATATTGATAATTAGCTCATTGTGAGGCTGATATGATTGTAAGATTGAGCAGGAATGAGAATGGGGATTATAATATACCTCAAAATTATGTATGAAGGTAATAATGGGTATTGAAAGATGCCCCAGATTATAAAATAAGGGAAATATGGCATAATAAGATGCTAAAACATATGACTATAAAGAAGAATGGGTATATAAACATGACCAAACATGTGAGGTTTAGTAAGAATGGGTTAAATGTTATGCTTGATATTAACCACAAGAGTGACATAGTTATTACCTTTGATGTCATATTTTGTGTAAATCTGTCTTAAAATAGGTATTGATATTAACTACAATATTGACGTAATTATTACCTTTGATGTTATATTTTGTGTAAATCTATCTTAAAATAGGTATTTTGGCCTTAAAGTTAATATTTAAAACTTTAGGAGGTTTTATAAATCTTATATACAATATCAGGCTTGTGTATACAATATTTTTTGATTGTATAAAAAATGTTGATACAATTGTGTTGATATAAGATAATTTTTATTACATCATCACTATCGATATAATTTGAGTTGAAAAAGGTATTTTGATTAAGGCACTGATGTTTAATAGGTTAGGATTTTAATATTTTATTGGCACTTTCTATGTTCTATCTAATACAATTGGTTGTCATAGGAAGCATTTTAATTTTTTTTCATAAGTTATGTGTATTGGCTGATATAGTTGGATTTCATAGGAATAAAATTTATAACTATATTGTCACTTTATAGGTCATGGATGATAAAAAAAAATTTATAGGAAGGTGATTTATAACTATATTAAGACTTTTTATATAGTTTTCCTTTTCTAATTTTATATATTTTGACGGATTTGAATGGGTTGAAACTAAAATTGAATTTTAGGATAGGTTTTAATAGTCATATGAGTTATAAGATCATGAAAAACTATGATTAGTTTTATTCTAGGCATGTAAACTAGGTGTTCTTCATGAGTTGAGGAGGTAGTCTTGGTTATATTAACATATTTATAATTGACATAGGGTTTGCCATAATGTCCATCATTTTCAATTATAAAGTTGTGTGTAGGTAAGGTATGAGGATTAGATATTAGGGGTTTTTTAAGATTTATGATGTGTATATTGAGATAGATTAAAATTTGAGTGATTTAGTTACTTTGGCATGGTTTTAGAAGCTTTCATATATTCTTTATAATGATCTTGAGTGTTAGCTTTTTGGTTTAAATGTGCACTTAACATGAAGGTGTAAGTGATTATTTGAAGTAGATGCAAATTTTAATGAGAATGATTTACAATAGCATGCCATAAAAAAAAACTTATTAGGACTAAACCATGGTGGAAGAGACTTATGCGAGTCAAAATTCATGGGTTGAGAAGGTGGAAATTTTTTCTTGAGTTCCTAAAGACTAAAGGAAAGGTGGGAATGGTTTGCATTTTTTGGATTGGTGGATGAAGATAATTCCAAATTTAATTGTTGTTGAAGTTTTATTTGACATTTATAATTATTTTATGTGTGAAATGATTCCCTATTATAATTTTTAGAAGGTTCAAATTGGCTCATAATAAAATTATGTCTTTTAGATTGATCAAATGATTATTACAAAGTCATAGGAGAGAAAGAACATAAGTTTTATTGAAGAGGGGAATTTAGATAAATAACAAGGATCTTTAAGAGATTTTAATCCCCCATTATAATTCAACTTACACATCAAGGAATTCCATTGCATGATGAAATTAGAATCAGACTCCATACGTAATTACTTAACATTATCA
Source organism: Torreya grandis (assembly GCA_037957365.1). Lineage (NCBI taxonomy): Eukaryota > Viridiplantae > Streptophyta > Pinopsida > Cupressales > Taxaceae > Torreya > Torreya grandis. The sequence continues at coordinate 295,035 of JARHVA010008427.1, forward strand.
AAGTTGTTAAGATTAATTTTAAAACATTAATTATGTTGGAATTCTTTAAATAGAATATTGAATAAGTCTTGTAGTTGTGTAACTTCATGGGCTGGAATGTAATAATAATATCCTAGTATATCTATAACTATACTTTTTTATAGAATCTTGGTACTTTCATAAGTTTTGGTTCAAATCCATTCCTTGTAGAGGTTACCAAATGCTTTAATATGTAGTGTAGGATTAGTAGTCTGAATATATATGATGGTTGGAGAGATATTTCTAATGTCCATAGACACAATATATGAATTTAGTGTTTTGTATTTAATATTTTGAGGAAAATTATTGTAGATTGAAGGTATGGGGATAATATTTATATTAAAATCTATACAAGGAGGAGGAATGTAATTTTGAATAGTTTTATTTAAGTTGACTTGAGGAGATTTATTGGCCATTTAAAAATTATGGTTCTGCATTTGAAACAATTGATTATTATTGGAAACTTGGATAAGGGTCATTAGTTTAACCACCTGTGTAAGGAATTTATAACTATATATATGAGGGTTTTGATTGGAATTACTAGGATTGTTGATAGGAGGACAACTAGGGGAGGATTTCCAACATTGGCATTAAGAAGATGACCATTGTTGGTTGCCCCATCAAACATAATAGAGGGATTGATGATATTAATAATCCAATTTTTATTTGGGGTATAAATGATGTTATTATAATTTTTTAATAAATTAATTAATATATCTTATATAGATAGACAAAGATATTTGAAGCATATTAAATTGAATTATGTGAATGAGAGGAATGCTTAGTGGGATTGTTATTAGTATAGAAAGAGGATTGTGAATGCTTATCTTTATAAGGGTAACATAATGTGATGTTTTAAATGATTATGTGGATTTCTTGATGATTTTATGACTTCAATGGTTAAGATTATAAACATGGTAATGAATATAGATATTATTATCATCAAGATTTTGGATTTGTCTTTTAATATATTATATATTAATGAAGTTTTATTGAATAAATTGAGATTGATATTAAGGGAAAACACACTATGATAAATTACCTTCAATGGAAGATGTGGAAGGGATAAAGGAGAAACCCATAGAGAATTTAAATTGGTTGAGTATTTTTAAAAAGACCTTAATGGGATAATTCATGATGATAAGGCAAAAAATACAAAAACTAAAAAAAAATCAACAAGAGATACTTTTTAGATAAAAATATATATGAAGCAAGGTATGGAAACATGATGGTAGTATAACCAATGATGGCATAATATTATTTTTGGGTTCACTACAATGTATACATGTTAAGATGATCAATTTAATGATCATATTTATTTATATAGATTAGGATATACATAATAGACCAAAGTAAATCCTACAAACATGAGAATATGTTGAGGTGACGTAACCAAGGGGTATAAATAAATGTGAATTGAGTATACATTAATTGACATTGAATATTAATAGTATATCATTACAAATCCTATCTAAGATATGGGATATGGGGTATAAATATGCCTTAATATAATATTAGTGGCGCAAAGTGGCATAGCCACAATTAGGGGTCCCTATGAAGGGATGTATTTCACTATATAACCAGCTAATAATCTCCCTCAATCACTATTCAACACTTTCACAATGGATACAAAACTCATTATTTACATTAATAAACACAAGGTTATAATATATTATTAGCTACTCAAATTCACAAGGATCTCTTGACTCTCACTCTCTCCCCCTCTATCTATTCCTTAAACGTGGATCTATCCCTCTATCATATTATTAGACAATAATGTGCTCAAGGCTACAAGCCTTATTTTCATGCTCTATAACTAGATAGAGTTTCCCTCTTGGCCAAAACTAATCATATAAAAAATGGCATCTTCCATACCTTTTGATATAAATAATAACCCATTTCCAATCCTTCCATCATTTTTATATCCTCTTGGATCTATTCATTATTTTATTCTTTACACATCAATTTATAACCATAATTAATGGTGTATTAGGATATTCTCTACAATATCTAAAGAAACATGTAGGTTTTTTTTAATTTAGGATATCCTTTTATAGATTTTAAATTGTACAAATATATTTTTTGTCAAAATAAATTTACGTTTTAGAGATTGTCAAATTTTGTGTGTTGTGTTGTCATGTCACTCACACAACCATCTATTCAATTGGATAAGTGTACGTGCATGTGATTGGATATTCTATTAGATTCTACGTCCTTGGGTTATAAATAAAATGTGTTTTACCTCATGTATTCATGCTATTGTTTGATTTTCATAATCATCCCTTGATATCAATGTATTCATGCTATTGATTGATTGTAAGATATATTATTGTTGTTGATATATATATATATATATATATATATATATATATATATATATATATATATATATATATATAAGGAACTTTGTTCTAAAGCAGTGGGTAGCAAGTGATAAAAAGTTGCATGAAATGTTTTGGAGGTTGGTAAGAATGATAGTTGGAGATGTGAAAGTAAGATATATATTCAAAAGGAAATATATATATATATATATATATATATTTCCTTTTGAATATATATCTTACTTTAACATCTCCAAATATCATTCCTACCAACCTCCAAAACATTTCATGCAACTTTTTATCACTTCCTACCCACTGCTTTAGAACAAAGTTCCTTTACTAGACTTTTTTATGATTATTAACTTATACAAACATGTACTTGGTCATCTTGAAAAAATAAATATTATTTAGGATAACCTTTAATATCTTATTTCTTCTCTAAAATTATTATGACCTAATTCCACGTTTTGGTCATGAATCTAAACCTCTTTATATCTCTATTTAGACTCATTAGGCTTGTTCTCTTTCTACATGCACACAATTGGAGTTATTTATATAGAGACGTACACTCCTAGAACAAAAACATTGGAATATATTTATAAAAACCATTTATATTATAATAACCAAGATTCAATATTTTTAGATGGTTACTTTTCTCATAAAGCTCATTTTTCTATGAAAACCCTAGGTCAGTGTTGTTAGTAGACAAGGACACTTGAGAAGGAATAATTTAGTGTCCAAATATTCTATATGAAATTCAACCTACTATGTTGATGTAATGGGGTATGTATAACACTTATACAAATTTTACAAATATTATTTCCTCCCTATGATGTCTCTTAAGGTTGATTAGTTTATAGTTTTGATGTGACTATGTTCAAACTTAGAAACCTACAGTATGAACTTCCATCCATTAACAAATTACTCTATGAGGATGAATTATGATATCATAATCATGACAAAATATCTTACCAACAATGAATATTCCCTATAATACTTTCCATAGTGTTTTCTCTTTCATAAAACATTTACTTGGTTATATTTTCTCACCCTTTGATAGAGAATACATGGTCTTTGAGAACTCAGACTAGTATCTTTAATCTTTAGTGTTGAAATAAAAAAAATAGAACACAACAACTCCCTAATCACCAATAATAGGTCCTTATAAAAATTTACATGTATACATTATCAGCTTCTAGTAGTCTACCACTATTTGACATCTATGTAGGTTTGCTTGATCACTAAACATAGAATATGGAGGGTATGTGTTCTTAAATCTTTCACCAATCTTAAAAATAACAAAGGATTATCTTAAATAACTCTTGATATTTTCTAGATCATTTTAAAAATTAGAAATGAATTCCCAAGTATATATCAATAAAAACTCTCACTTTCTCTTTCTATTTAAACTAAAATAGTAGGTCACATAATACACAGGGTTGTAACTTGGACCCTCAAAGGATTTAGAAACTCATTTGAGAAAGGCTATATTAACCACTAAATAAATACATGTTTAAATTACCTTTTTATATAATATAAAAAAGGTCTTAATACTATCCATGTTTCATTATTTATCATACATTAAATCAAAAACATACAAAAATGATCTTATCATCTTTCCTTAGAAACTTGCTTGCATTCAATATAAGTAGTCTTAGAAGATAAAGCCCTAACAAAAATAGGGCCTATTATACATAATATATTCAAAAAGGAAACTCTATTATTCATTTCTTAGAAGTTTTGTGACCTTACACCTTCAAACCTCTTCAAAAAAAATTGTTCTAACATACATACAAGTTATTTTTATAAGTCATAACTAACTAACTGGCTATCTATCTCCCCTTTTGTACATTGGGGTTGTTCCTAACTAGATTAATCTACTAAGATGAGTTTAAAGGTGACTAATGAAATAATTCACTTATGAAGTTAGGTTTCCTTGACCTGATTAAGTTTATCCATAATAAATAATTCATTAAAAAATCCTACCAACATGAAAATTTCTCCATAAACCTTGATCAAAACTCAAAAATTCAAATGGAGGAATTGGTAGGAAAATGCATAAACCACTCCCATTAAAATTTTATCATGTTATAACCACTATTATGGACCCATATAGACATAATATTAACAAAAACACTTATTAAAGACTTAAGACATGAAAAATAAACTAGTATTTGTAATGGATATAGATGTTCTTGCTTCAGTGTGCCAATGACATTATCACATCCTTTGGTGTGATTTAAATTTTGAGATTCTATTTCTTTGTTATTTTATTATTATATTATATATTTTGACTCTTTTGTATATTTTTATGATCCTCCTTTAACCTAAAATGGGTGATAAAGATGATTAACATAGGAGAACTTATGCCTATAGCTACTAAAGAATAAATCCTAGAAACCACAACACTTGGATACACACAATATTTTTAAACTTTATCATTTAATGACTCTTTATATCTTGAAATAACCTATCAAGATTCAATATATCTAAGTGCATGACTTAAATGGTAAATTAAGAAAGGGGTAGGTATACCGTTGGTGATTAAAAAGATTGATGGTTAATTCTATCATACCTAAATTTTGAGGTATGATACATGTTGTTATCTTTAAAGCATTGTTGTTATAATTGATGTCAAAATCAAGAGAAATTTTAGTTTTGTCAAGCTAAGAGTTTGCCTCATGCATGATTAGATGATATGTGTCAAAGACGTATCATGACAATAGAAAATTTGAAGGCAACCTCTTATCTCTTTGATGAGAGAGAATTTTAAGGCAACATGGTAAATTCTTTGAGGTTTTTGACATGTCAAATTTAGGATCATGGTACAAGGTAAGCTACTATTGTGTACTAGGTGTCTTGATAAGCCTAGTCTAAACCTAAGAAGAGGTGTTTTCATAGAAAAACATAGTAAAGCTTTATAATTTTTATCATTAAATGCATGATAAAGTATAATTTTTTTTATAAACATGAGTAAGAGGAAAATAATCCTTAAGATGAGTTTCAAAGTCAAGTATTGAGGCTTAGGCCTCACATGAAGACCTATTAATAAGACATATGCTTGGTAGCATGTTGAGGTGATCAGTATGAGACTTGTGTGATAAATTTTGATAGTGTATGATTATGATATGAGGTCATATGAAATTTTTATGAGGATAGGAAAGCATTACAAGAGGTTTCAAAGCATGATCATGATCTAAACATGACTGGAAGTATAAAGCCTAGTGTACAAAGTGACCTATAGTGGCCTAATAAGGGGTTAAGATCATTTCTAAAGGTGCAAGAGATATTGAGAGTATTGAAATAGGTGTGATAGGTTATGTTAATTATTTAAAAAATATATATATCATTTATTGAAGATAAATCATGAAAACTAATGATAATATCCTCTGAGTGTACAAAATGGGGTTTTGCAGACTTGAGAAAGAATTTCTTATGCTCATTGGCATGTGCAACCTTTACATGAGATCTTTATCTCTTCATAGAAGTTATGGAAGGTCCCTATATTTATTTTACTGGCATTTATTTTGTATTTAATGGTAAATATTTTATGAACAATTGCTAAGAAGGGAAACTTGTCAAAACCCTCCTAAAACCCTCATAATAACCTGATATGAAAGATATTGTTAGTTATGGATCAAAATATTTTTTTACATATTTTTATGTTTATAAAATATAAATTACTCTTCCAATTTTATCTAGGTGGTTTTATTTTGTCTTGATAGTAAGTAAAAGCTAGAGGAAACCCTTTATTTCTAGGAATTTTAATGTAACAGGTAGGGTTGACAAAGTCAAAGCATGTAAATGGATGGAGGATGATGTGTAATTATTATAGTTTATACCCATGTAATTTTATAATTAGGTTATAAACCTGAAATGTGTTAAACTAGTCATAGAAGATGACCTCTTCCTAAAAAGGCCTAATAGGCAAGATAGTGAGAAAACTAGGAAAGAATGGGAATGAGATTAGAAATTGGTTGCAGAATACTAGGGATGGATAAAAAAGAATGGGTAATTATTAAATAAATATTCATAATATACCCTTGGTTTATAATTTATTATTATTCTGATACACAAGAAAAAATTTGTCATCAAAATGGTTTATCAAACACAGTGAAGTCTGTGTAGAGTGAAGTTGTGAAAATGGTCTATAAGACAAATATTGATATATAACCATGAAAAATATATTATAAAATATTATATAAGGATTATTAAGTTTAATATAAACACATTTTAATATAAAATAAGTGTTTACATAGGTTTTATAAATCTTAGGTTCCATGACTATGTTTTTGATGCTATAGGGAGTTTTTTATGTGTGAGTGAAAATAATGTTCTTAAGTCATTTTGCACTAAGTTGAAGGATATAATGACCATTAAAATGTTATATATATATATATATATATATATATATATATATATATATATATATATCATAGGTTAATTTTTAAAAATATTTATGCATTATATACCCATATTAAGGTATGAAAAGTCAAAAGAATTTGACTAGGTTCTTAAGGCATTTGTGCAGTTCTAAGTAAGCTTATGAAGTTGATTAGTTTGGGGTATTTTACCTTGTTTTATGAATTATAATGAGCATTATATTTAACATAAGTTAATTTATATTATATAAATGTTTTTTTTTTTTTTTTTTCTAAAATTTTATGTGTCAATTTTTTATTATGCATTACATTTTCTAGACATACTTTTTGGCAGTAAGAAGGCCTATTTGTGAGTATACCTAATTGGGTGGTTCAAGGAGTGAAAAGACCCAAATGATTTTTGGGACATAAGGTGAGATTATAATGGGTTTATTTAATTTAAATGTGAAGTTTTTCATAAATTTTTGGATGATAAAATTGTTCTAATGAGGTCTAAGTGAAACATGTTCTTAGAGAAGGCCTAATTACATTAGGTCTCTATTAGGCCTAATGGTGGTTTTAGCCCTTAAGATTAATGATTAACCTATGTAGTGATTTTTTTAACTTGTAAAATGTGTTTATTTATATATTTAAATTATTATCCAAGTGTATTAAGTTTATTTTCCAACCAATATTGGTATTATCAAGAGTGAATTATAAAGACAAGGCCTAATAGGCCTATTTTGACTAGTTGGAGAATTGATCAAGTAATCAAAGGATATAGAGTTTTGAAGAATAGGTAAAGAGAATGAAGATAATAAGATATGTTTTATAAATATTATATGAATATATAACTATGTTTCTATGGGTTTTGATCAAGATCATTGACCTAATTCTTCCAAGGAAAGGGTTAATTAAGCGAGAAGGCCTAATAGGTTGTTTGAGAAAGAAAGAAGTGTGAGAAGAACAAAAGAAGGAAGTCATATATAGTTGAGTGAGAAACACGTGTCTAAGGTTGATCAAATATTTAAGGTATATGAGTTTTTTCTTGGTTACCCAGGGGGTTGGAGCCTCCTTACAAGTTAGAGTTTGCTAAAATGACTAGTTAAGTTGGTACTTGACTAGTGAGGGGTTGGTGCTCCTTATAAAGTTGATGACTCAATAAAAGTTTGATCCATTGATTATAAGATAGTATTCCAAGTAGTGTTTCAATGGGTTTTATTTACCTAGAGGATTTACCACATATATCTCATGTTCTTATGTTGTTTTTTTTCATAAATGATTGTTTATGCATTGATTGATGTATGTAAGTGAATTAATGTTTCATGAAAATTAAGTGAAATTGGAGGGATATTTTTAGATAATTGATTCACCGCCCCCCATCTTCAGTATTTATAATTCCAACACTAAAATCTTTGTAAATCCTACTTATCCAACTTCTTAAAAAGATAGACCCCATAAATATCACTCTTGAAGAAATCCTCATTTTAAATATCTCCTAACTAAGAAAACATACATTTTTTAACTAAGTCATCTTGGTTGACCCTATTAAAAATGTTATGGCACACGTTACATAACTAAGTCAACTTGGTTGACCTATTTTTAAGCCTAATAATAACATTTTATAAATGGGATCAAGCAAGATGACCTTATTGGCTAAAAATGCATAAGGGTTAGGACCTTTCCATTACTATAAATACCACCTTCAATTTAATGTAATAGAGAATAACATTCATTTTCATATTATTATAGCTCACAATTTTTCTACATTTACATTTGAAGGAGCCATTACTTAGGGTTTGCCTTGGAGGAAAGATAACTTGTTAGATGGGAGTATTTGATGAAAGTAGGAGTATTTTATTCTAGATCTAATTTTTATAATGTGATTATTATAAAGCCACAACAATCTCTCTCAAATCACCATTAGCTAAGGGGCATATTGAGACTTGATACGTTTATTCAAAGGTAAGTATATATATTTTTTGTTATTTCATTTGATAGATAGATATTTCATAAAGTAATAGGTTTTGAATATATAAATCCTTTCTTAGATTACCTTTATACTTAAACTTAACATAGTTATAGGGTTCTCTTTACTTTTCATCTTCCACCTAAGGTGATATAGGCCCCCATTTGTCTACCATGATCCCTTGATTATTTTGTTTCTTTTAAATTATCTTCCTTTGTGTTATATGATTTGATAACACTATGATATATTTAATTTTATGCCTTAGAATACCTATCTAGGGGTATTACAATATATGATTTTCCTAGAGGCTTTTGAACCTTCTACTTTAGTGTTGTGTGACAAGTGCTCCCTTAATTAGGTTTAGAAAATCCAATTTGGTTATGATCCTAGTATATAAAGTATTACAATAGATTTTAGTGTATTACCTTATTTGATCTTGGAGTTACTAAGTAGGATAAGTTGTAGATGTATTTTAAATTTTTCATTTATAGTCAACTAGGCTACACTATTCAAATTAATATTATTATTTTATTGAAAATTATGGATCTGTAATCAACATGGTTGTAGTGGTTGAATCAGAGTTATTTTCTATCTACAAGTTTTAATTTATAATCAAATAGTTCATGTTGGTTAACCTAGTTCATCTTCTACATTTTTCAGCTCTTAGCTTTAGCATAATAGGTTGTGTTGGTTGACCTAGCTCATTTTACATAGTTTTCAGATCTCAAATTTAGAAAAATAAGTCAAATTTGTTGACCTTGTTATATCATTTAGATTACTTCTAGACATATTAGTAATTTAATTTGTTAATTATTTTAGTTTTCCATTTCTATTTTTCAATACAAATTACTCAATACTTCATATTTCCAAACTATTCTTGCTAATTTTTTAGTTCTATTAAAAATGTATCACATAGTCAACTAAGTTGACCTAATTAAATTAGTTATGTATCTTCTTGTCTTTCCAACAAACTAAGTTGACCTACCTAACCTAGTATATATGGGCCTATTTTTACAATAGACTATGTCGACCAATCTCAACCATGTTCTATTTTGTTTTATCAAACAAAATCTACTTCACTAACCTTATTCTATGTATTTTAATTTTATTATAAGAAATATAATTTCAATTCATTTTGTAGTAATTAATTTCACATTTTTTTGGAAAGAGTTGGCTTCCCATTTATTTACTTTCAAAAATTACAAATTAGTTTTCACCACTTAATTTTTGCCTTTATTTTTACTTTGTATTGATTTCCCTAGAAACTGTGTATTGAAAAACTACTTAGTTACTATCATGAATGGCTACATGATACTCTATTTATGTTATTTTTTAATCATTTACAAATATTATAGCATAAGGGGATTTCCTCAATACTCATAGCCATAATACAAAGCTAAACATGATCTTTGGTTTCCACATACCTCAAGGTATTTAGGAAACACCTAAGATTTCCATTTTTAAAGAACCTTAGGAATCTAACCATTTATTTAATCTTGTGTTCATTAGTTACCAGTTAGTGTAGATAAATTAATTCCATCTTACTCTTGTAATTGGGTTTAGTGAGATATGGGCAAGGTCTAATCCTCCATAGTTAACACTCTAAAATATTAGGCCACCACTATCCAATGGATAATCAAGTATCTTTGGGAGCCTACAAATAAATCAAATCCTTATAGAGTATCTTCACCATCTTCTTTTTGGATAACTAGTCAAACATTTAGTTAGTTGTAAATGTTAATTTCTATGTGTTTCTTACTTCTCTCTTTTGTATTACATACTTTTGACTAGCATTGACATAGTTATGTACTATGTGACTGAAGTAGATCAACTAGTGTAAACCTAGTTGACTGTTTAAATAGATGAATTTGACCAAGATCAATTTAAACTTTTATATTCTACTAATTCGTCTTTGATTTTAGACTATATTAACCAATTTATAATAATTATTTTTCTTGTCTATATAAATAGGTCAACTCTCTTTGACCCAATAGGTTTTCCAAATTGTTATTCTCACTTATCTATCCAAGTAGGTTGACCAACTTGACCTAGTAGGTTTTTAAACTACTATTCTCACCTATCTATCTAACTAGGTTGACTATCTCGACCCAATAGGGTATTCAAACTATTATTCTCACCTATATGTATAATTAGGTCAACTATGTCAACCTAGTAGGCTTTCTAGATAGTTGTTTTTAATTATCTATCCAACTAGGTTGACTAGCTCAATGTATTAGGCTTTCAGCCTATTGTTTCTTCCTATCTATCCAACTAAGTTGACCAAACCAATTATATTATTTTATAACTTATTTTTTCACCTATCTATCCCATTAGGTTGATTATATTGACCTAATAGGAATTTAGACTCTTTTTCTCACCCATTTATCTAACTAGGTTGACTAATTCAACCCAATGGGTTTTCCAATTTGTTATGCTTACTTATCTTTCAAACTAGGTCGACTAACTTGACTTAGTAGGTTTCTAGACCATTATTTCACCTATTTATCCAATTAAGTCAACCAAATCGACCTAGTTATTTTTATAGATTGTTGTTTCTACCTTTTTATGTGACTAAGAGGACCTTAGTTGACCTAATTATATAAGTACCTAGCTATGTTCTATTTCCTATTATATCTTTATTCTTAGCTAACATTATGAAATTACCTCTTAGGATCTTCCTTAAAAAGCTCAACCTCTTTAGAGTTTATATGGATGCTTAGTTTTTAGCTATATTAGCCAGCTAAGAGGATAACCTCTCATTATGAAATTAGTCCCAACCATCATATAGATCAATGGAATGGAACATGGTCTACATTACTCAAAATGATGATCTAGATGATTCTAAAATGAATGGTACCATATCTAAACATCCTTACTTTACCATCAAAACAATCAATACTAACATAGGAAATCCTCCCACATGAAACCCTCCCATAGGGAACCCTCTAATAGGGAATCCTCCTATAGGTAATCCTCATATCCCTAATCTAAGGAATGTTCCTCCTACTAACATTAAAATTATACTTCCTACCACTAAAAATAAAAATCAACCCATAATAAAAATCAAATTCTTTATCAAATTTTCCAATAACTGAATGTTATACAAAAAACTAACATTTTTAAAATCATCCAAATGCAAAAGTATATCTTAAAAATTGTTTTTCAAACCCCTATTATCATGCTTCAAAATAATCAAAATTTTATCCATGTTCCTCTTAGAAATTCCAATGAGAATATCATACCTCAACCTATCATGGATAAAAAATTGCTCCAACATCTTCAAAATGAACATTTATCTCCATTAATCATATCCATAGATATTGGAAACATCTCTCCAACTATTAAGTATGATGGGAATTAAGACCCTACTATCTTCCTTAAATCATTTGGTAATCTCTATAAGGAATGGGTCTAAACCAACACTTATGCAACCACTAAAATTCTTACTAAAATGTTTGATAGAGATAACTTAGAATGGTATGATCAACTTCCCAAACACTCCATATATAAACTTGAGGATATTATAAATTATCTAGTTAAATAATTTCAATAAAAAGACCTTAAAAATTGCTTTAGTCACTTCATCAATGCTAAGTAATTACCTACTAACTCTACTTATAATTTTTATCAAAATATGGAAATCACTAGCTCACAAGGTTGACCATAATATGAGTGATGATAATCTATTTCAAATTTTCATTACTAACCTAAATGATTCTCTTCAATATAAGGTATAAATATTTTCTTCTAAAACCTTAGAAGAGGATTTTGATCAAGTTAAAAAATAAAATTTCCTCATGAATCAATTTGAACCATATCATAAAAACCTTAGAAGAGGATTTTGGTCAAGTTAAATTATAAGATTTCCTCATGAATCAATTTGAACCATCTCATAATTTAATCAAGGAATCTTTCCAAAATTCAACTAATGTGAGAACAAGTAAAAAAACTCAATATAAATATCCTCCAATAAAAATGGAGTAGTCACATCAGATATTCACATTGCCTTCCACCCACCCTTGATAGTATCCTATAAATATACTACTCCCCTATCATGGTACGATCCTAATAAATTTTATTAGTTCTATGCTGATATTGGTCATTCTCATGAGACATGTCATGCACTTGTAAAATTTATATTTTATTTCATGTTATGAGATGCCTTTGATCATGATTCTATGATCAAACTACATCATCTTGATTATCTAAAAGCTTCTCAAAAGATAAACTTTGCTAAATATACTAATTAAAAATATTACAAACCTTATTTTTATCCCATTGCATAACACTCTAACATAAATGTTTGTGTTATCGATGTTGATTGAGATCAATCTTATTCCAATTGTCAATATGTGAATGTAGCTTAATTTAATTATTGTCACAAACTATCTCACAAAGACCCTATTACCAAACCTAAGAATCTATCTATTGAATACCAACTTCTTAAGGATACTACCACATATAAATCCTCATCTTCAAACCAAACCACTAGTGAATATTTATCTCCACCAGTGGAGCCTTAGAAACTTCCAAAAATTACCCTACCTAATCAACCCAAGCATCATACTCACCCTTCTTGTAAACCTAACTAGATGTTAATAGATAAACTTAATTTTATGCCTTATAAAATTTTTCTCATGAATTAGAAATAAAATATCATTATCATTACAAGTTTGTTATGTAACAACTATAAGACATGGAATAACCTTCATCTAATGAATCTTAATTACCTCTTGATGTTACTCAATCTATATAGTGCATGCTATTAAAAATCTTTATTCTACCAAACCCTCCATAGAATTTACTAAAGATGATATGATCAATGAAATTTTTTTCTTTCAAGCTAATGATCCACTTCTTTTTATAAAACATGGAATAAATAATAATTTACTTTTAAAAGTCCTAGTTGATGAAGGATAGGGTATCAATATTACTTCTATTTGGTTAATTTAGAAAATTAGATATTCTAAATAAAATTTCAATCAAACTTAAATCACATGTCATGGATTAGATCAAACTAATAAAAACACTTAGTTTCATTTGGATCCCTCTTACCATTAGACCCAATACAATCCATACCAATATCATGGTTCTTGATCTACCTTTATCTTATAAGATGTTCTTATGCCATCCATGGATTCATAGTTTGTGATACATTGCATCTTTTGGTAACCATTGAATCAAATTAATAGATAATGGGAAATGTTACAAGCATGAGGTCACTCATAATCATTTGAGCATCCACCTTCCATATCCCAAGTATCAGTATCATATCCATACCATTGCTTAGTCTAATAGCCCTCCTCTTCTTGAATTTGTTAATATACATTAAAGCTACATGTAAATATTATAAATTCAGATGAAGATGAACCTAAAAACTTACAAAACATTTAAAATACCACTCAATTACTTCCATACATTATGGCATGGATCCCTCTATCTTTGCTTCTATGAGATATAACCATTCCCATAATAAATGATACTAACAATATTCCTCCCCCATGCAACACATATGAAGCCTCGTATACTAAGGATGATTTTTATTTCAATGAATATGGGGTGTCTAAACTATATCAAGACCCTTTAGCCATGTCCCATTATAATTTAAGTAATATGGGTGTATCCACTACATATATTCCTACTAAAATGGATACATGTGTTATATCTCCATCATATCATGATACTTACATTATGGATCAAGATCAATCATAAGATTTAGATGCCCTACATTATAAAAAGATATTAGTTAAAATGCATGATTTTAATCATGATGTCCATGTCATTCACATATCATATGATGGTGAATCAAAACCTAAAGGCTATGTACCACCTACTAATGTACCTTTTCTATATACTCCATGGATCATCTAATAAATTTACAAATTTGATGCCATCCAACCTATAATTTCTAATGACATTGATCAAATCAATCTAGTTCATCAAGATTTATTATCCTCAATACATCATATCAATAAAACTAATCCTACACCTATTACACATAATTGAATCACCATTAATTATAGTTCTTCTCCTACTATTTTGATACCATATTCGACTAAACAATATTCTATATTTAATCTTAAATTTACCTTAGATGTACAAGTTACAATCATTCCACAAACACATTCAAGTTCAATCATCATGGAAATAAAATTTTGAATATTGAAGTTGATGTTCAATATTATGGACATTTAGCCATACTACCTATTGATTAATCTAGTTTATAACTAATCCTTGCTTGTGAACCTCAAATTTAATGATGACATCACAAATTTGGTCACTTCAAGAAAAAAGACTTCTTTTTTTAAAACCTTTATTGGTAGTATTGATCATAAAACACATCCTATTTACATGCTTCCTCTTTCCCCATATCATTTACAAGATGGAAACACTATGATTATTGAGGAAATTGTTACAATTAATTATGGAACCACTACTATTCCTTAACCTATTCTTGTCTCTAAATAACTTCACCCTATCGAACATGAAAAATTTAGTTTATTTTTTGACAAATATAACTAATATTTTACATGGTCATATGAAGACATACCCAACACTAATCCTACCATTTTAGTCCATAATATCATTATCTATCCTAATTTAAAATCCATGCATCAAAATCAATATAAATTTCATCTTGAGATTTATACCTTATGTCTTAAAGAGATCATCAATATTTTAGATGCCAAATTCATCAAACCCATAGACTACTCATAATGGGTATCCAACATTTTTCATGTGTGAAAAAACATCACCATGTTTATTCACATCTATAAATAATTTCACACTATTAACTTATCATGTCCCAAAGATAATTTTCCTTTACCATCAATCAATGCCATTGTTGATTCCACCACTAGTTATAAAATGTTATTTCTCATGGGTGGTTTATCAGGATATAATAAAATTCATATTTCTCCTTAGGATAAACATAAAACAAATTCCACCTCTAAATGGGGTACATATTTATACATTAAAATTCATTTTGGTCTTAAAAATTCTATTTCCACTTATCAACATGAAATGCCACATATATTTCATGATCTTAGTTGTAAAATAGTCTAAACTTGTGTAGATGATCTTATTAATAAATCTAAACATCATGAAAATCATCTTGATGTTTTTCTATCATTTTTATCACCTCATAAAAAAAAACTTAATACTTAAAAATGTGTTTTTGGTGTCACATCTAAAAAACTCTTAGGATTCTTAGTCTGTTTACATAGTATAGATGCAGATCCTACTAAAATTAAAGCCATTCTTATTATTCCTATTCCTTGTTCCATTTTAGATAGATGACCATACATTTGTAAAATTTGTACAATTACACAATTTTTTATTTATATGGATTATCATATCTATATAATTAACTCCCTTCTTAAGAAATGTATTGATTTGGAATAGACTGATTCATGTCAAAAATCATTTGACAACATGAAAGATTAATTACTACATATTCCCACTCTTTGACCACCTTCTAATGATCATCCTCTCATATTTTACACTTCCTCTACCTCCATATCAATTGGGTCAATTCTTACCCAAAAAGATGAAACAAGTTGTTAATATTCCATATATAGTAGCCATGCCTTAATAGAGTATGAGATAGGCTATACTAAAGTTGAACATGATTGTCTTGCTATTTATATCATAGTTGAAAAACATTGACATTACATTCTTTATCAAACCACTTATGTCATCATACATTACAACCTTATTCATCACTTTTTATCCAAATGTTTATTACCAAGTGATAGAATTGGTAAATGGATAGTTATCTTGATGTAATTTGAATTGCAAACCATTATGTAAAATATAGTTAAAGGCAAAGTAATTTTTAATCAACTTGTTACTGCTCTTATATTGCCACTACTCACCTTTAAGACACTCTTCTTGATGAATAAATAATTTACATAGAATGTATTAATCAAGATACTTTACTTTAATTTTTTTTACAATTTATAACTAACCTTGAAGTAAATAACCTTAATGAACTAGACACTTAAATTTATAAACTAAAATCTAAAGTTATCATCAAATAATTACCTGAAGTTATAATTGATTTGCATGAAGATACTTGTAAACTTCATTTAGATGGAGATAAAGTCTTCAAGAAGCTAGGGTAGGATGTGTCTTAACTAACCTTCATGTAAAACCCATACCTCTCATAATCTGATTAAAATTTGACTTTACTAATAACATGGATGAGTATGAATCTCTAATTTTAGGAATACAAGCTACCATCAATTTAGATATCCCTTATCTACATGATTTAGGTGATTCACAACTCATTTTTCATCAAGTCAATGGTGACTATCAATGTAAAAGTTAAAATCTTATCACATATCATCAAATTGCCACCACTCTTAGTAAAGAATTCAAATCCTTCACCATAAAACTAATTCCATGAGATCAAAATGCTATAGAAAATTCACTTGCTTCATCTGATTCTCTTTTTCACCCTTATCAATCCCTTCATGATTCATAATTTATCATTAATATATGTAAATCATAATTTTCATCACTAGCCATAAATGATTGTCTTATATGTCATCATGAGGCCATTAATACTCAACAAAACCCATGGTAAAATAAAATCATTTAATTTATCAAGCACCATACATATCTTCCTAACATCAACTCTCATGAAAAGACTAGAATTCACAAGTAAGCTTAGAAATATGCCCTAAGATATGACATCATGTATTATCATAATGTTGAAGGTACTTTTTGTCATTGTGTTATGTAATATGAAGTTCCTACTCTTCTAGAATAAGCACATGGTAGTATATATGGT